>DF364036.1:8408-20260 GCA_000787875.1 Solanum virginianum | reverse complement strand
ATATTTGTTGTTCCCTTTCTTTCACTTTTGTCATATCTATTGTATTCTGCTGATGGGTTGTTCAGACGAGGGTTCCAGGAAACAGCCTCTCTACTTCTATTAGGTAATGATAAGGTCTGCGTATATTTTACCCTCCCCAGACCCCACTTGTGGGATTACACTGGGTATGTTGTTGTTGTTGTTCTATCAAATTTAAGATCCATGCAATAGCCCAGAACTGTATATATATAAATCTCTAAAATGAAGTAGCACCAATTTAACTTGATCTAGTTTCCATTTAAAATTCAAAGTTGAAAACAAAATAGCCTGTCCCTCTTTTTTCAAATAAAAAGCAATTTGTTTCCACATAAACAAAGCTAGTATTGCACACAGTTTTAAAACAACAAATATATTACCATTAAACATCAATTCAGTCACAAGAAGTTCGTCTCCAGTGTCTATCAAGCAGGCTGCCTGTCCCTTCAACTGCACAACACCATCAGCGTCAATGTGACCCAGCTTTTTCAGGACTTGGGAGCGGTTCCTAAGTTCATCCCGAAATTTTTGAAACTGAAAATTTGCAAAATTTAGTTATAAAAAAATAAAATAGCGAAAATTCAGCATAAAGTGTTACAATTGTTAAATACTCTAAGGACCAGTTACTTGAAAATGGAAGACATAGGAAATATCTCAAAACCAATCTTAATAAGATGGATAAGCAAAACAGAAAACAATTGTTATTAAATACACTAACTAAAGAAGAATGAAAGCTAATGATTGTGTGCCGTGAGATATAAAATGTTAGTATTTTGAATGAGAAGAACTTAAACCTAGCACATCTAAGAGATCACTGAAGAGAGAAAAACAAATCAAAGTGTAAAAAAAAAAAAAAATAGTGTTGACAGGCAAGCAACATGGGACATCAACCTGTGAATCACGCATTTTTGACTTGAGCTGTTGAATCTCATGGTTCACTTCGGCCTTCCTCTGGAAACTCCTAAGCTGCTGTTCATTTTGTGACTGGCCACATGTGTGCAACAGCAAATGGTAAAAGTAGTGACAATAAGTAAACCATCATCCATAGAGGAAAATCGCAAAAGCCTCTAGTTTAGCTCCTCACTGAATAAACAGATCATTCAAAACCAAAGCTCTTGTCAAACCTTATGCAGTTGATAAGAAAACAACTTCTTCTCAAGTTCTTCAATCTGGTTCACCATATCAACTACTTCAGGATCTTCAATGCCCATGTCCTACACATTAAAAAATTAGGAAAAGCAACAAACCCTTGTAATTCTTTGGTAAAGTAAGCAAATCATATCAGAAAAGCATCAAGAAGATGCAAACAAGAGAGCATAAGAAGACAAGAAGTTGCTTCAACTAAAACATGAAGCAAACTACCTGTAAAATGGCCAAAAAAGTTCCCTGAATATTCTCCTAAACTAAAGACAAGGAGCTAACAAAATCCAAAAAGTTATGCCCACTGTTTAGAGGGGAAGAAAGTGCCAACTGAATAAACATTCTAAAAATCTAGCCTTGAGAGTGCTAATAGCAACAAATCCTTGTCTTGATCAGTCGCCCAAAAGTAGAAGAATAAACATATAGTAAAAAGATGAACTAAGCAGACTATTACTTCTGGTGAACCTAAAAACTTATGTGACAAGAAAAATAATGTATAATACAGAATTTTGACCCATACAACAGAAGAACTGCTACTCAGTAACACAGTATAGTTGTGTGATATAGAAGTTGGCAATGGACTCAGCAACAACATCAGACAAAGTTACTATACTGGTGCTTATCATAATATTTTACTTTCCCCACTTTATTCTTTTGTAACTTTTTCTTTCTTTCTAGCTGTGGACTTTTCTTTATTGCCTTCTATTGAAATTTGTGACCATCTCATCTAAAAGTTGAAGTTGCTAGGAAGAGCACACTTTCTATTTACTTAATTATATTCTCTCATGCCCCCATGCGAACCTTATTCTATTTTGCATGGACAACGTACGTGGAACTTCTTTTTGGTAATGGATGGTCGTGAGATTTGATCCCAGAACCTCTAACTGCTCTCATACCATATTGAACTGTGTGACCATCTCCTCTAAAAGCGTAAGCTGTTAGAAAGAGCACATTTTTTATTTACTTAATTATTTTCTCACACCTTTTTTTTTCTCCCTTTGTTGTACTTCCAAGGAAAGTAAGCATCAGCTGTGAGATCTTCCGTTTGGACGAGTAAGATGTGAGTTTTAGTATCTTACTAAATAATAATTCAAAGACAACAAAGACGTATGTACAGTGAAGCTGCAGAAGAATACAGGTGCCTATCTCACATGTAAAGACTTGAACAAATCGACTTAGATATACTTCTACATCGCACATATCTTTTGCATCAAAGTGTTATCGATACAGGAAATTTTTTTAGCTTGTGTGCAGCCTAGTTGTAAAAGCATCAGCTGAGAGAATTTTTTCTTGATCGCGAATTAATTGGCAAATGCCAAGTAGGTAGACTTAACTATAATCACAGGGCACATCATTCACCACCATAGGATGTCGTTAAGGACAGCTATATCCCAATCCCTATAAACCAACACAAAGCATATAGAGCATCCCGTGTTTGTTAAGACACTCCGTGCCATAATTACTGTTGCATTACAGTCCTCATTTCCAGCTTTTGAATGAAGCTTTTGCATATACATCACTAGCAATGTTCCTGATACATAGCTCTCAGTCAGATAAATGTTCCTATAAGCAGGTTTTTGAGTGCATTCTCATCAAGAGTTCACACTTGACCAATTTTCAGTGCATTCTCATCAAAAGTTCACAATTTACCAAGCTTTTCCTCAATCACTTGGTGGGTGATCTTTGATTAGAAACATGTACCGTTCACGGAAGAAAATTTACTTCATGTTGGGAAAAAGCCTTTCGACATTATAGAAACTATTACAGATTCAGATGCAAGTTACGAATGGACTGAAAGAAGAAGGAACTTCATTGGAAAGATGACAGTCAATAGGAAGGTGCTCCTTTGAGTGAGCTGATCGCTACTCAGAGCTTCAGTGGGCAATAGGATCTGTTTTGAAATGGAGACTCACTGAACATTCCTATGAATACTGCTGCACTAAAAAATACACAACGAGTATGGGAGGAGCATCAGGATCTGTTTCGAATATGGAGACTCACTGAACACTCCTACGAGTACTGCTGCACTAAAAAAATACACAATGAATATGGGAGGTGCATCAGCATTGTTGCAATACAGCATGATGATGAAGTGTTATTATCTTACCTGAGACAGCAGAAAATGCACGCTGGAACGACACTGCAAGTAAAATCAAGAGGTCTGCACGTAGAGGAAGTAATAGCATGCCGGATCCCAAAGAACAGAGCTAATTCATTTGCTAAAGTGCTTAAACAAAAGAGATGGTCCCGACATTAGAATCCAAGGTGATCCACTTCCACTAACAATGGTCTCTTAAGCCAATGCATTCCAGGAAGATTCAAAGGGAATAATATTTTATGTTCCAAGATGTTCTGACCTCTGTAAATAGGTTCACTACAAATGGAAAAGAGCAGCAGATATCCATGTGTTCAAATGTTGAGATTCCAGTTTCTTCTTGAGCTCCCAACAAGAAGAGAAGCTGAACACAAATTAATGGGGAACCAGAAATGGACAAGCTAATTTGAAACTCAAATTGTGGTTTTCAGAATCTGAGTGTGCAGCGGAAAAAATTCAAGCTGGATTGGATATGGGTAAGGATATTGGGATTGCCTCTGCATCTATGGTCTCAGAATATTTTTAAGATCATCGGAGATAAGAGCAGTCCATTACTCAAATGTCCACTTAATAATCTGAAATTATCTAGTAAAGTCATGACCCTTACTAATCTAGTATGTAATTGTCAGTATTTGCGTGCTGTTTATGTTTTAAACTGTATTGTACTTTCATACTGTCATGTGTTTCCCTTACTTTTGATCATATCTAGTCCGTTCTGCATATGGGTTTTGAGATGAAGGTTCCCCGGAAACAGCCTCTCTACTTAGGTAGTGGTAAGGTCTGCGTACATTCTACCCTCCCCAGACCCCACTTGTGGGATTTCACTGGGTATGTTGTTGTTGTTGTTGTTGTCATGTTTCTTTTTGTAATAGAAAAGTCACTTAACTCCTATGCACACAGTACAAGGTGAGGAAGAGAAACCTAAATATGGCATTTAGTGACCTATAAAAAGAATACGACAAAGTCCCTAGGAGGTTGGAAGGTTCTATGAAAATGTTTGGAGGTTAGAGGTGTACATGTTGTTATATTAGGGCGATTAAGGACATATATGATGAAGCCAAAATCCAAGAAAGGACAATGGGAGGAGACTCAGAACACCTCTCAATCTGATGAGTTTGCATCAGGGATCAACTCTTAGTGCTTTTTATTTGCCTTTGTGATGGATGAACTGACACAGCATATCCGGGGGGAGGTGTCATGGTCTATGCTATTTGCAAATGACTTAATATAGATTAACAAGACACGGCGCAAAGTTTAACAATAGCTAGCGGTTTGGAAATAGACCGTGGAGTCTAAAGGATTCATGTTGAGCAGGACTAGGACAGAGCACTTAAAGTGCAAGCTCAATGATATGCCTCACGAGACAGACGTGGAAGTGAAGATCGATGCATAAATTGTCTACAACAGAAAAAGTTTCAAGTATCTTGGATTAACAATCCAGGGAAATAGGGAGATTAACAATGGTGTTACACATTGTATCTATTGGAGCAGGGTGGATGAAATGGAGGCTCGCATCCAGTGTTTTGTGTGATAAGAATGTGCCAACAAGACATAAGTTTTATGAAGTGATTAGGACTAGTTATGATGCATGGTGCAAAGTGTTGACTGATCAAGAACTCACATGTCCAAAAGATAAAAGTAGCAAAAATGAGGATGTTGAGATGGATGTCTAAACAAACTAGGAGAAAGAGAATTACTTTATTTGATAATGGTAACATTCCATAGATCTACACCCCCCACGAGGTTCCCCGGTATGAGACCCTGTGTTTCCTTTGCATAATATATATAGCATGGCACGATTATATAAGGTGTATATGACTTGGTGTATCACATTGGAAGAATAAGAATGCAAAGGGGTGGTAATATCAACGAATTAGACTAAAGTTATATGTTAGGATGCCCTTAAACAAGTTCGATTTAAAGAAATGCCTCGTGTAACGCCCACCCATTTGAACGTTAGATTAACTTATGTTTTTGGAGTAAGACTAAGTATTCTTAACATATTATGAAGGATGTTCTATGAGTTATTTTAATTGCAAAAAGATCATATGCCAAGTGGGGAAGTCCAGGAAGTTGCGAAATAAAAGTCAGCAAACGTTATTGTAAATGTTGTAAAGGAATTCTCTGAAATTTTGTGTCAAATGTCTCAGAACTTTTCTCCTAATATATAAGGATTTAAAATGTCCACAACCTATCAAATCGAAGGTCTATGAGTAGTGTTGTGAAAGGCGTTCGCCTGTGCGAGAGGCAAGGCGAGGCGATGGCTTGTCACCTTTTACAGTCAAGGCGAAGCGGTAATATGAAAGGCGATGAGAGGCGCACTTACGGCGAGAGGCAACGAGGCGAGGCGCCTAAGGCGCTGCCTTTTGATTTTAATTTAAAAAACCCTAATTTTAATAATAAAAAAAACTTCCTAGGGTTTATTTTTTTAAAAAGAGACCTGCGCGACTTCTTTTCTTCACTTTTTTCTCCATTGCGATGCTACGACAGTAGGACTTTAGGTTCTCCACTTCGCTTCTCGGCTTCTCCATGACACATAGCCTCTAGTCAGACAAATATTCCCCAAACATGGAAAGAGAAAATGGCCATTTAATATGGCAATCTGCTGCCAACATTAGGCCTAAGGCTTTTGCTCTTCATGCTACTAATGGAAACAAGGTTTTGGCACTTAATTGACAACTATTGTTTATGATCAATAACCTGATACTTTTTTAAAATAGCAAATTCCAAATGCAGAAAAAAAAACCAATAAGTAAAATAAATACTTTTACAGGGTTGAGCTTTGGGAGGCCTTCAGGGAACCGCTTTTCAAGCTCCTGTACTGCAAGAAAAATACTCTGTCTCGCTTCCAAGGGCCGAAGATCAGAAGGAACAGCTATTCTAAGCTTGCTGAGAGAAGAAATTAAGGGTAACTGAACAGGAACCTACAAATTTTAATGTTGTGTGCCAGAAACAGCCATTTAGACTCAAAAATACAACTAATGCTCATAAACTAATTCACTAGTGTGCAATAAAATGAGTATTGGAAAACTACAAAACAGAAGTATAAGGTACTCACCACATGCATTTCACCCTTTTCCCCGGGACGAGGAGGACATGGTTTTGGTCGAGAACCATTTTCACTGGAACCCAGAGAGCAATGAAGTAAGGTATCCACAATATAGCCAGAAGCACATGAAGCAGAGAAAGTAGCTGGCAAAGAACCCAATGCTGCTGGAGTCTTCTTCACAACATTCACAACAACACCCCAACCCCAATCTTTTCCACCTTCTCGTACCTTAACCTGCCATTAACAATGTTCAGTGTATATGCAAACAAATAACATGAACCCTCTAATGGAGTTGTCGAAAAAAGGTATTAGATGAGTGAATTTTGAGTCCACACAAGCAGTAAAATGAAAAAATATACCATAGAAGCAACTTTAGCCTGGACACTTACCACGCATGTGATACACTATCTGTACTTTGTTAGGTATGAAGGCAAACTAGCAGCAATGACATTTTCAGGGGAACTCCTCTATCTATTTATGCAGTTCCTTTTCTCAGTGTGAGTGTATGACTCAGACATAATAAAATATACAGCTTCTGGAAATTCAACTTCGATCCATCATTTGAAAGCTTTAAACTTTTAACCTTACCTACACATAAGATGTTCCTAACTTCTCATTACCCTCCTAATGTCCCAGATCACGTTCTACAACAACAACAACAACAACAACAACATACCCAGTGAAATCCCACAAGTGAGGTCTGGGGAGGGTAGAATGTACGCAGACCTTACCACTACCTAAGTAGAGAGGCTGTTTCCTGGGTCCCAGATCACGTTCTAACAGGTAAAAAAGGAGCTGCAATTAAAACAATACCAAACAACAGGTAAATGTTGGGGCAAAAAATCAATAGAACTTCCTATTACTTGATTGATCAATAGCATACATGAAGGGCTACCTATATGAGTTTTGGGCTACGTAAATAATTCGTCATTCGCTATGCCTAACAAGGAACGTATTCTATAATTAAATACAGATTATTACAGAATATCCTAAAGGTATCGCATAAAATATTCCTTTTTATACAAGGCAAGATTTTATCGGACATAATAGTCTGGAACACGTCTTTAATGTAGTAACAAAAGGCATTGCAAAGTTCTTTCAGCTCGTTTCCCATTGGAGAAGAGTCAATCCATGCAGAAGTTTCAAGCTACAAATAGAAAGTAGCATATTTACAAACTTCAATTCAAATTTTAACAGGATATGGCAGTAGAGGAAATGCCATGTACACTAACAAAGAGAGTGGAGGCACAGCAATGTCAAAAATATATTTCGAGAGACTCAACAAAGGTCAACCCATGAATGAATTACCTGAAAAAGAGGAGGGAAGTCAAGCAATCATAGATCGAGTCAGAAAAGGGCTAAATAACATGTTTTGGTTGAATCAGAACTCATAAAATAATAGAATAGATGCCTACCATCACTTACCAGCCTACCAGGAAGAAGAAAATACAGAACCCTTTCAGGCCTTGTTATTTCAGCCATCAATTTTTTCTCAAATTGGGCTATCTCAAGCTTTAGATTATGATATCCTGCAACCTCAGCCTACAAATTGAACAGATGAAAATTTAGGAGCTAGTGTATAAATAAATATGTCATTGAACAAAATGAAAGACAAACAATATACCTCCCCTGAGGCATCAAGCAATGCAGCTTCTTCTTCCAACTTGGAAACTTTCTTCCCAATGTCAGGTAAAGCCTAACAAAGAGAAGATATCATTGTCAATCATTGAATATAGAAAAGTGACATAGAAAAAGGTATTTTTCCTCAGGGTGAACCTTCTCATACTGATACTGGTGAAATGAGTTTTTGATAACATGCTCAGCGGTAAATTGACCTTCAGTGCGGCTCAATAGATTCAAAATTGAGTAGTAACTCAGCCTAAAAGAGCTGACCAACGGATCTGGTTTGCCCGATACCATGTCCTTGAGGTCATCCATCTCCATCTGAAACCATCACACTGTATGTAAGTTATCAGTACAGAGCTAACACCATCAGATAAGACTGCGCTAGGCATAGTTAGTTGAGTATTTCATATGCAGAGATGTACCCAGCAATAAGCAACAAAAATTAACTGCAGCTGCAGTAAGTGAAAAGAAGAAATAATTGACTCCTGCCTTAGATATCCAGATCTGTTTTGCTTTACTAGAAGCAAGCAACCTACAATATCACAGTGTAGAGCAAATCAACAGCGGGGTTTGACTTACAGAAGAAATTTAATGACTAGGAGCTTGAAAGGTTGACTAAATTGCTGCAGGAGTTACATATTTTCCAGCTTCAGACCTTGGTATAAAATACTCTATTCTAGGTTGGGAAAAGGATAGAATGTTTTTAGAAATATCAGCTTGTAGATTTGGAAGGGAAAATGATTTGAAATTCTTCTCTTTTTTCCCTTATAATCAAAGAAAACCCTAAGAGCCAGTGGCGCACAGTTCGAAACCCGTTAGGTGATTGGCCCACCTTTCTACAACAACATAATACCTAGTGAAAGCCCACAAGCGGGGTATGGGGAGGGTAGAATGTACGCAAACCTTACCATTACCTCATAGAAGTAGAGAGGTTGTTTCCTGGGAACCCTCATCTCAAAACCCATAAGCAGAAAAAAAATTAGATATAACAAAAAGGAAAGGAAAGGAAAGAAAACATAAAGAGCGACTAATAATGAAAAGCACATGACAGTATGTAAATACGATACAATTAACACATATACAACAGATAATGACAACACATGACAAAAAAACACGACTACTCTTACTACCCTACTATACCAAGGCCAGACATCCACCTAACCCTACCAACCAAATCAGCCTGCTATTCTAATTAGCGACCATCACTCATTTCTATCTACGGTCATGTCCTCGGTGAGATCAAGTTTCGCCATATCTTATCTGATCACCTCCCCCAATACTTCTTCGATCTACCTCTACCCCTCCATGTAACTCCCAAAACTAACCTGAGCATCGGTACTCCTTCTCTACACATGTCAAAATCATCACAATCTCGCTTCCCTCATCTTATCAGCTACAAGAGCCACCTCAGCTTCTCCCGAATGGTCTCATTCCTAATCTTATCACTCCTGGTGTGACCACACATCTATTTCAACATCCTCATCTCTGCGACATGCATCTTCTGAGCATGTGCCTTTTTTATTGGCCAACACTCCACCTCATATAGCAAAGATGGACTAACCACCTTTCTGTAAAACTTACCTTTGAGTTTAGGTGGTATTTTCTTGTCACACAATACTCCAGAGGCCAGCCTCCATTTAGTCCATGCTGCCCCAATACGATGTGTGACGTCATCGTCGATATAGTTACTACTCTGGATGATGGACCCTAGATACTTAAAGTGTTCCCTCTTGGGGATGGATTGAGTGGCAAGCCTCACATCTATGTCTGCTTCATCCCTCGCAACACTGAATTTGCACTCTAAGTATTCTGCCATCTCAACAGGAAAATACTCTGAGTCTCCTCCCACCGTTCTTACCCAAGTTGTGGCTCCATCGTACATGTCCTTTATCGCCCTGATATATGTCATCGGGACACCTTTTACCTCTAGCCACCTCCATAGGACATCCCTTGGAACTTTCTCATATGCCTTCTCGAGATCAATGAACACCATATGAAGGTCCTTCTTTCTTTCCCTATATTTCTCGACTAATCTCCGAACAAAATGAATTGCTTCAGTAGTCGACCGCCCCGGCATGAATCCAAACTGATTCTCCGAAATAGACACTACTCTTCTCACCCTCATTTCCACCACTCTCTCCCAGACCTTCATAGTGTGACTTAACAACTTGATACCCCTGTAATTGTTATAGTTTTGACTATCCCCTTTGTTCTTGTACAATGGAACCATCGTACTCCTCTTAAATTCCAAGCTTTTTGTTTGTAGTAGGATCCGAAACAACGATGAGTGCTAGGCATCATGCCTTTTGCTCTTACCACTAGATCAAAGCCCCTTTTTTAGAAGGTAAACCACTAGAGCAAAGCATTGGAGGCAAATAATTTAGAAGGGTCTCTGTTTTTCTATTCTTTTTATTTTTAATTTTGATAACCATAAGATATAAATATTTAATTACCATATAGGAGTTCTATTAAGGAACAATCACTAGCGTGAAAACACTAGTGGGAAATATGGAAGGAGTTTCACATAACCATGGTTTACACCAATATTCAACATTAATCAACACGATACAAGATAAGGTCTAATAGTGTAAACTATTTATTGACAATATTTTCGTAATTGATGAAACAAGTAATGTTGTCAACCAAAAGCTTAAACTATGAAGAAGCACTATAAAGAGCAAGGATTTAATGATAAGAAGTAAACGGAATTATATGCACTGCAACTTTTGTCAACATAATAAAAGTGAAGTTGAGATGAAATTAGACAGGATTGTAGTGTCTAAATGTAAGCAATCTAGATATTTAGGCTCGTCTTTATGGGAGAATGGAACGATAGATAAAGATGTTACACATAGAATCAAAATTGTATGATTGAAATGGATAAGTGTTACAGGAATGTTATAAAATAAAAGGATGCCTCAGTGTTACCAGAGGCGAAAATGTAAAAAAGTTCTAAGGTCTGTTGGGGCTTAAGTGCAAATAAAATGTGGCTTTAATGAAAAAAAGCGCAACGAGAGAAAAAATACAAAATATATATGTTGAGTCCAAGACTAATAATTATAAACATGAATGACAAATATATGATAAAAGAAATTGAAAAAGAATATGATAAAGTTAATTATCAATTATTTAGATCACTTCTTCAGAAGAGCCTCATTGGCAGGGGAAAATTTGCCTTAGAATCTTGATGATGACATTGAAGCGCACATAAAGCGAGGCAAAGCGCTCAACACATTTGAGCATCACTTTAAGGCTTAAGCGTGCTTAAAGCGTGCCTTTGACTACTCTGATGCCTACCAAAGTGAGAGATAAATTCACTAGAAAAAAATATGATCAACAATGTTATATGAGAGTTATTGTTCGGCTGCTAAAGTGCAACACATGCACAAGATGACAAGACCAGTATCATAGGATGTGAACACTAAGATGAGCAGTCATACAAGATTTTTTTTTTTTTAAAATGGTCTTGTTTCTATTATCCATAAAATAGTACATAGGTTGTATTGAAAACCATATTTATATGAGAAACTCTAAAAACACTGACCTCTCTCTATGATGAGTCCAAGACATCAATGATAGAGCCAGTATCATTAGAGTAAATCTGATTACACCAAAAACATAGAGTCAAAATGCAATTCAGTTTGACTTGTTGCATGCTACTGTCCATATTCTCAAAAACTCTTAAGGTTCCTCTCTTTCTAGATTGGGGACAATTCTCCAATTGCTTTTGTTTTTTGCTTGTGTCCTGGCCTCTTCCCAAGTGTGCAGAGCCTCTGAAATTCTACCAGGCATGGACCAGGAGATGTTTTTGAGTCTCAAGAACAAATTCCACAACTAGCCAATGATTTCGCAATGGATGAACAAATGATTTGACAGTTTTTATAGTTTTCCCATAGAAAAAACATCTAGAGCAGAGTGGAATTCCCC
>DF364037.1:9549-25987 GCA_000787875.1 Solanum virginianum | reverse complement strand
TTCATATACAAAATGGTGCAAGCACCCAAAATGCTCAAAGAACCAAAATCAAAGACATATATGTGATCACAATATTGTCATAACCAACATTTTATCACAATCATATCATAAAATATAATTGGGCTTAGCCCATAACATAATTTCCATAAATTCTCATGCTTGAGTTCCTTGGAATTGAGTTTGGGAAGAATGGAAGCTTGGAAGTAGGTCTTGGAATCCAAACTTGTTCTTGGGTTTCCTTGAAATTGAATTGGAGATTAATGAAGGCTCTTGAGAGGATTTGAAAGTGTGATTGAGATGAGAATAGTGCGTTTTATCCTTTGAAACATTATTTACGTCTTTTAGGAAGGTTAAGATAGCTTAGAAAGTCAAAAAGGGTCATTAGAATAATTAGCATTTACGAAAATGCCATTAGTGAACTGATGAAAAAATTGGCAAAGTAGTGCCCCATGGAAGGTCCCACGGGTCGTATGGCACTCCACGGGTCATGTGGAGTGTCCGTGACAAGGTACTTGGTCTAAAGATTGAAGTTAGAAATTGATTAAAAAAAGACATCTCGTTGCGACCACGAAGGCCTCTATGGTTCGTGCGGAGCCTCACGGCCCGTGCCACCATACTTGATGCTAGAAAATGTTTCCTAGGCTCTACGCCAAGGAGCACGAGTCATGGACCATGCCATGGGTCGTGGTGAGGGGCGTGGCACGACACTTAGCAAGAAAACTCCCCCAAAAGCCCACTATTCCTCTCTTGTACTCACCCCACGACCAACCACACGGCCAGTGACAAGACACACGGACTGTGCCACTGGTCGTACCCCATGCCTTAGGTCAAAAATGGCCTTTTCCAACTCAAGACACCTCACATGGTCCGTACAAGACACCACTGCCCGTATAGATGCCCGTGGGGCTTCACTACACGGTAGGATCTCACGAAAATGGTCATAACTCCTTCATCTGACATCAGAATGAGGTGAAACTAAGTGTGTTACGAATCTAACTCAAAGGTTTTTCATTTGACATGTTGTGGGACACCCAGTTCTAAATGTGCTAAGAGTTATGCTTGTTTAAAGTCAACCCTTCTACTGGTACTAGTGTCGAACTTAGCCAACGGAAAATCCTTTGAACTTGGCTTGACGTAGGGGGCCTATGATGTCCTTAAAAAACATAAATAAGCTTGAAAATCCAAGTCCTTACAGAGAAGGTCTCACCAACTGCCACTGGAAAGCTATCTTACTAAATACCTGCTATCATGGGTGCCTGAATCTGCATCATAAAATGATGCAGCACCAAAGGATGTTAGTACGTGGAATGTACGATATGTAAAATAGCAAAAGACAAATCAGGAGAAGATGCTTAACTGAACAACTTAACTCAGAAAGTAACTCAGTGAAATCATCAATGCAATATAAGTGAAAACATATGATTTAATGCATACATAAATGTAACTCAATTTATATCTGAAAATAATATATACTTTAGGTTAGGGAGTTTCTCTAACTGACAAACCATCACTGTGAGCCTCGTGATGATACAATGTCTTGCCCACGTTGCCAGAACCATCCCATACATTGCCAGGGTAGGGGACGAAAACTAGGAGAATGGATCCATCCCAAAACTGGCCCATCTCAGTGGCAATGAGGAGCTGTACTCATGGTACAATCCTATCCTACATTGGCTACGTAGTTTATGAGTTCAAGTTATTATACTCATACCTATATCGATACTTAATAGTTAATACTACTCTCAAAAGTATAAATCATATGCTTATACTTAAAAGAATATAATTTGCTCTAGGTGTTACTTTTCTTCTTCTTGAGACTTAGTGCAACTTAATTAACATTCTCTTAACTTTTCTCAAAACTATCTAAGATCATAGGCTTCATGTTACTATTCATAAAATACTTATACTAGTACTTTTCTTGAGTTCAAAACAAGATTTCAAAATTCATAGATTTTTGTAGGAAGTTTAGAGTTTAACTAGTTTAACAATTAAAAATAGTATATCAACTTAAAATTCCAATTTAGTAGAAAAATTTAGTAAATCTCTTGCTTTTCTTCAAAAATAGCATAAAAAAAACAATCACTCATAATGTAGAAACTTGTTATCAACTAATAACTTGATATTTGGAGAAACTAGTAGTTACATGATGGTAAAATAATGTAGGAAGATTTTCGTAGACCTTACATACCTAGAAGAATTAGATTCTTAAGAACTTTGAAGAAGGTGCTTGAAAGCCCTATCTTTTCTTCTTTTGAAACTGCATTCTATGTTTGGACGAGAATGTTTTGTGCGAAATGATGTTGAAGAATCACGTTTAGGGATTTAAGTAGGTTAAAACTGACAAGTTTAGGTTTAAAGGGTGAGAAAGGACAAAAATATCCTTCTTTAAAAACACTATCCAAGTCATCTATGGGGGCCCGTAGAAGCTTATACAAACCGTAGAATCCATTCGTGGAAACTAACATGGATTTTGGGGTCATGAAACTCATTCTACAGGCCCACACTACGACCCATAGAAGCTTTTATGACCCCTAATTGGGTCCGTAGAGTTTGAGACTAAAAATGGACTTGTAGGAGTTATTCCACGAGTTGACAGTATGGGTCGTAGTTCAATCCATGACCCATAAGTCAGGGTCGTAGAAACAACTTTGCACTGACAGCCTGTAACGACATAACCTTTTACTCCAAACTCCAAATGAGGCGAAATTGGTGGCATTGGAAAGCTAATTCAAAGATCTTTAATTCGATAGGTCATACGCCGCCAAATTCCTTGTGTGCTGAAAGTTATGGTCATTTAAAATTGACTCTGTTATAATCTAATGTGAAAAACTTAATCGATAGAAAAGTTTTGAACTTGACTAAGTACTGGAGGTCTCTTATGGACCTAATCCACTTCTAATACGCTTCACACATGCATATAGGAATGAGACTTAAAATATAGGTACATGTAACACATCACTATGTTCAAGCTTATATACTTATGATGAAAAATATTCGGATCTTATAAATAGCGTGTGGGGGTGTTACAGACTAGGTGATAAAAATATTTTAAATTTTATTTTTTAAAAATAATTATTTTTTTAAAATAAATTTTTTTGGAGAGTATTATTAATACTTTAATCTTTAACTTTTAACTAATATTAATAATTTATTTAATTTTTGTCAAGGTAAAATATTATATGAAGCTCACATTTCTAATAGTTTAGTATGAAACTCCAAAAAAGGGGATAATTTAGGTGCGTTTTTAACACTTATCTCAAAGGAAAATAGGTCAAGAAAAAAATATTTATGTAATAAATTTTGTTTGTTTTTAATTTTCTTGAATAATTGCACGTTAAAGTAAATAGAATTCAAAAAAATAGTAAAAAAAATTAATTATTTTTGTTTAAGTGTATTTTTGGTTATATATAAACAAAATATGTTTAACTAGATGTTAGTTTGTGCGTTTATGCTCATAGATAATACAATAGATAAAGCTAATTGCATTGAACATGAGATAGAAAAAAACATATATACACTCTTAACGTGACATTATTTGAAATTACTTAAATGGAATCTAAATTAATAATTAATGACATGAAGTAATTAACTATTTTTTAGTTAAGCGAAGAGGTTATGTATAAACAAAATATGCTTAACTACATGCTAGTTCGAGCGTTTATGCTCATAAATTATTCAGCAAATAGAATTAATTACGTTCATCATAAGATTGAGAGATATATACATATAATCTTTACATATGAAAATAACTTAAAATAATTAATTCAGATCAAACAACACCCTTTTGATCAAATTCAAACTTTACAACCCCTGGATCTTCAAAATTCATATCAAACAATACCCTTTTGCTCAAATTCACCAAACACCAATCAATCAAACATCAAAACTTCAATCTTGCATAGCTACGTACCAAACAGAAAAAACACTTGAAACAATTACAAAAGAATGAAAAAAAAGGAACCAATTAATAAAAACTTAAGATTGGATAAGATGAAAAAGAGGAACCTGATTGAAATTAAACTGAACTGATAAAAAAACAATCTTTTCTTCTGCATTTATAGGGAAAAAAATAACTCAACCTCTTTGATTTTCTTGCCGTTTCCTATCTATCTATATAGTCTTTATCTTTCTTTTGTTCTTTAATTCCACTTCGGTTTTCTTTGTTTTTTCTAGCTGTCTATATAGTCTTTATCTTTTTCTTTTGTTCTTTCTGTTTTTCTCTTTTTACTAGTATTGATTCATTAAGTCATTATTCTTTTTGCATAAGTGAAAATAATATAGTAACATATTTAATCAAATAGAATAGCTTAGGTAATGAATATTATTTGTTGTTGTACGTTAAATTAATATAGAGTATCCGATAATTTATAAAGTTGCCTTTACAATTGTTTGAGTAATATATAGTATCTCATATTTCATAATTCGTTATCGTTATCGTTATTGAGAAGTAAAAATATATAGTACTTATCATATATCGATGCAATATAATATTTCTTTCTAAAAAAATATTTTTCATAAAAAGTATTCTCCTTCGTATCAAATACATTTGTTTAATATTATTTTGTAACCAGAAAATATTATTAATACATGGAACATATTATTATTTTTCTCATGAAAAAAAGTTCCCTGATTGTTCAAGCTTTATACCCCCAAAACATCCATCACGAAATTAGGGGAGGTGTAAACGGAGAGTAAAAAGTTAATAGCGAAATGGTAGGTACTTTACATATTCTGGATAACTAAACCAAAAATTGAAAGCCAACCTAGTATGCCACAAATCATCATAAAGAGGACTTAAAGCCAACCTAGTACGGCACAAAAATTCATAGATGGAAACTAACACATCGAGCTGCCAAACTCCATGTCTTTAACATCCCATGACTGCGCAATTATACACGAAGCTACTTGATCGCTTTCTGCCAAGCAAGTTCCATTGTGGAGGCCCTTCATCCGGTACCCATGAATTCACCTCAATATACCCTTCGCCCATAACCCTGGGCCCTTCAACTACAATCAAACTATCACCACATGCCCGAAAAGCCAGAATCCACCCATACATAGACGCTGCTCATTCAGGCAACGGTCAAATGGTAACCCATGCTTTGTGTTAAAAATATTTTAAAATTTATTTTTTAAAAAATAATTAGCTTTAAAAAGTGATTTTTTTTGGAGAGCATTAATACTTTAATCTTTAACTTTTAACTAATATTAATAGTTTATTTAAGTTTTGTCAAGGTGAAATATTTTATCCATATGACAAACTTTTTACTAATAAAATAGAGTGTATTACACACACCACTTGCCACGCACTGGGAGGGTACCCTTGGCGTGACCAACATTTGAAGAACCATTGTTGATTCCCCAAGAGAACTACCTGGCTTCATCATCATATCACATTCAGCAACAGAAATAAATACTCAAGTAATGACTATGATTTAACCAACTAACTGAATCTCCATATCAATAATAGTTTCCAATAAATAAGGTTGGAAAGTAAACAACAATCAACTATCACCGATCTACATCTATGAAGCATCCAAACTCAAGTCTAGAAGGTGCCAAGACAAGTCTCGAACTGTCTCAAAAGAAATACTACTAATTAAGATAAAATAAAGAGAGCTCCTCCAAATAATAAGCAGGGCTCACCAGGTCTGCAATCAGGAGTAGGTCTACAAAGGTGCATTGTTGAATGCCTCTATCACTTGTTTCTGCATCGTGAAATGATACAGGCCCAAATGAACGATAGTACATCGAATACACTTGTATGTAAGATGTCTATAGAAACAAGTATGATACAATACAATCAAACTCAATAAGCTCTAATAACCAACAATTTAACTCAATAATCTAACCAATCAACTCAATCAAGGATGCAAGATTCTTATAATAAATTAATGCTCCTAAAGGAAACAATAGCATGCAGTGCAACCAAATTACTTTATGCACAATCTAAGAATTTCTCTAACTGATAACCATCACATATGAGTTGGTGATGATATAACATTTGCACTGTCATTGCCATAGTTATCTAATACTTGTCAAGGTAAGGGACGATCAAATCAATCTTAGATCTACAATCAATACATGTTCAACTTTGGGACATGAAAGGCACGACCTCTATCCTATGCTGGCGACGTAGTTTATGGGTTAGAGTTGTAATTTACTCATGCCAATATTAATGCTCAATACTCCTTCAAGGCAATATGCTCATATCAATCAATTCAATCAATTCTTTCTATTAGATTTATGACATTCTGACCGAGTATTTTGAGATGCTTGTATTCTACCTTATACCTATTTCATTTTTCTATTTTACATACTTTTTTATGATGCTGAGACAGGTATTAGAGATCATCAACAGATGCATCATTGAGGATCGATCTATTCGCATTTAGTGATTAAAATTTTGCTCGTGAAATTACACCAATTATATTATCTGTTGTTATTTGTTATAGTATTGACTAGAGGTGACATAATATAATTTAAGTATTAGTGAGTTATTAAGAGATCAATTCATACACAATAACTAAGGAAATAGACGGTGACACGACATTATTTAGCTAATCAAATCCTTGAGGGCCACTAATTGTCCCTTTCCCAACCTCCATCTTTCCAACTCCTTTAAATTGTCTTTACATTTTATCGGTTCATTTTTATTAGCTCTAAGTAAACTAAAAGAACAATTTTACATCATATATACAACTAGTTTTTTCTTACGTTACATAAAAAGAGAACATCACCGATTCATTGAGAACCTAAATTTTTGTTTTGCAATTATCTGATTATTTTTAGTGAAACTTTTGTTCTCGTACAATTGTTGAGTAGGTGGTTATTATTTTAAGTGAATTAGTTTGTTTTTTTTGCTAAGGATTGAACGTGAGTTGGCATCTGTTTTGAGTGAACTGACTTTTTTCGATGAGGATCAAATGTGAGTTGACATTTGTTTTAAGTGAACTGGCCTTTTTTTATGAGGACCAAACATGAGTTGACATCTGTATCTGTTCACACTTTATTATAGAATTGAATTGTTTAGAGTAAAATTGACTTTTTTTGATGAGGATCAAACATGAGTTGACATCTATTTACACTTTACAATAGAATGAGATTATCTTGTGTAAATTGACCTTTTTATAAGGATCAAACGTGATGAAATAAGGATCAAATGTGAATTGTCATCCATTCACACATTACTATAGGATGGGCTTATCTTGAGTGAACTGGCTTTTTTTTTTTATGTGAGGATCAAACGTGAGTTGTCATCTATTCACACTTTACTGCAGAATGAGATTATCTTGAGTAAATTGGTTTTTTTGATGAGGATCAAATGTGAGTTGTCATCCATTCACATTTTATTGTAGAATGAGATTATCATGAGTATTGAATTGGCTTTTTTTGATGAGGATCAAACGTGAATTGTCATCTATTCACACTTTACTGTAGAATGAATCTACTTTTAGTAAATTGGCTTTTTTCATGAGAATCAAATGTGAGCTGTCATCTAATCACGCTTCACTGTAGAATAGGGATCAAAAGTGAGCTGCCATTGAGTCAAAAAAGGATACAAGGATTCGAAATTGCAACAACCAACCACAATCATTTTGTTTTACTATTTGGATCTAAAAAAATAATTTATCTTTTTTTTTCTTGCTTTTTCTCTATATTCAATATATTGGTATTCTAAATTTAGTGTATACATGTACTATGTGACTATACTAGCACAATATTATTATCAGGTGCTGGAAATAACACTGGAATGCACCAAAACAGCACCTGCAGAAAGTCAAACACCAAAACTTCAGTCTCACATTGCTAACAAACAGGAAAAAAACTCAAACAATTTAAAAAATAAAAGAAAAGGAACCAATAAATAAAAACTTACAGCATGTGCATTTGGTACGCCACAAAAATTCATCATAAAGATGGAAACACATCTCCAATGAGTACTAAAAACTTAATTTGACATAGAATAGGAAAACCAACACATGTCTTTAGCATCCCATGACTGCGCAGTTATACACAAAGCTACCTGATTGCTTTCTGCCGAGCAAGTTCCATCGTGGAGGCCCTTCATTTGGTACCCATGAATTTACCTCAATATATTACCCTTCGCCCATGAGCCTGGGTCCTCCAACTACAATCAAACTGTCACCACAAGCCCGAAAGGCCAGACCCAACTATACATGGATGCTACTCGTTCAGGCAACCGTCCAATGGTAACCCATGTTTTGTGCTCCTTGTCGTACTTCCTGACCTCCATGGCATCATAATCGGCAGCATACAATTGGTTATTTATAACTGCCACCAACTGAGGTGCTTGGAAAGTAGGAGGGATGTCATTCCTAGCGGCATTATGTCGCACAGAGGACATGTTCCGGATTTCAGTCCATGTTCCTGTCGCCAGATCATACTCCTCTGCACTTGTCAACAATTGTGATTCAGGTCCTCCAATTGCTCCTATAGCATAAAACTTACCATCCATGAAGATGCCAAAACACATCTTACGTGGCTGAGTCATGCTAGGCAAACTCCTCCATGTGCCTTCCTCCAAATTGTAAATTTCTGCTGAGTTGATGATTATACCCTGTGAATCACAACCGCTAGCAAGAATGGCAATCTCTCCACGGCTGGCAGAAGCAAACAAAAATCTTGTCTGATTCATCTGCAACCCAGATGACCATGTATTAGTCAGTAAGCTATAACGATAAATAACCTGCACCAACATCTCCTTCCGAAAACAAGAAGCTCCGTACCAACTGCTAAAGATTCCTTATCGGAGAACACGAAGCATACATTTGGATTCATGGTCGATAAATGCATCCAACCGAGCCTAGTAGGGTTGAGAAACACACCCAATGCTCAACGATGCCATTTTTTCGCCTCAACCTATAAAGTTCACTGCACCTAACTAAAGATCGAAATTCACTGTTCAAAGATGCTACGGTGCCATAGTCTGACCTAGAGCATAGAATGGGAGAGATGATCAATTCATACACAATAACTAAGGAAATAGACGGTGACACGACATTATTAGAGCATAGAATGGGAGAGATGATAGAGTTATCACGGCCAATGCCGTGAATAAGCAAGCTCAAATCAGACTGATTACCAGCTTGCTCATCAGCAGATGCTGAAGAATTGCCAATGGTTAAAACCACTCGGCCAGAACCATCGAATTGCTTTTGCACCTTGCATGGCACATTCCAATTTGCCACTCTGGACTTCAATCATATCAATCCTTTTCCTCTTTCTCAAGATACTCATGAAATCCGTCAAAGTTACAGAATCATCAAAATCCCTAGCATGATGCTGATTGCTAACTTGCTTATTAGCAGATGCTGAAGAATTGCCAATGGATAAAACCACTCGGCCAGAACCATCGGACTGCTTTTGCACCTTGCACGGCACATTTTCATCATTTTCCAATGGCCTTTTGCAACTCTGGACTTCAATCCTATCAATGATTTTTCTCTTTCTCAAGACACTCATGCAATCCTCCAAAGTTAAAGAATCATCAAAATTCATATTGAACCCCAAGATAAACACCAGTTCCGCAGACTTGCTTTGTTCTGGATCCTAAAAATTAGTAAGGAGTAGAAAAATTAACTCTAATGCTTTTGTTCTATTTTTTTTATTAAAGAAATAAAGGAGAAAAATTGGGTGAAGAAGAAGAAGGCTATTGGGGAGGGGGGTTTCGAAGAAGGGCCTTTGGATTCTCTCGGTCTGGAAAATCAAAGTAAGGTTAGAAACCTCCAAGTGATCAACTTAAATCCCCCATAAATCAAAGTTAAAGAATCATCAAAATTCATAAATCCAAGTTAAATAAAGAACACATAGAAAAAGAAATTCTCAATCACCAAACCATATAAACAAAAATTTTCTCTAGCTGTATCTCATTCACGTAAGTTTTGATCATTAATTAGAGCAGATTCCAGTAAGATCAAAACAATTCTGATAACACAATGTAGGGATTTTTTTTGCAATAAACCAGAAAACCACAAACATCTATAACCGCTCATTGATTCAAGTTTTTGAAAAAAGAAAAAACGTTAGTCCAGATCAAGTTACTCCTTGCAAAAAGATTTAACTTTTATTCCAGCAGATTCTCTAAAAGCAATCAAATGACAAAAGCCCCCCAAAATCAAGAAATCAAAAGAAAAACACCCTAAAAATCAAAACTTTCAATCAAATAATCATGCAAGAATCATTAAAGATTCAAACTTTACAACCCCAGATCTCCAAAATTCAGATCAAACAACATTACCCTTTTGCTCAAATTCACAAAACACCACCAAGTCAAACACCAAAACTTCAATCTCGCATTGCTAACAAACAAAAAACACTTCAAACAATTTAAAAAATAAAAGAAAAGGAACCAATAAATAAAAACTTACAGATGGATAAGATGAAAAGGAGGAGCCTGATTAAAATTGAACTGAACTGATAAGAAGAATGATCTTTTCTTCTGTATTTATAGCGGGAAAATTTCTTGGTTTTTGCTATCTATCTGTATAGTCTTTACCTTTCTTTCACCGGTTTAGTTTTCTTGGTTTTAACGATCTATCAGTATAGTATTTATCTTTCTTTCACCGCTTTGGTTTTCTTGGTTTTAACGATCTATCTGTGTAGTCTTTATCTTTCTTTCACTGCTTTGTTTTTCTTGGTTTTTGCTATCTATCTTTATAGTCTTTGTCTTTCTTTCATCGCTTTGATTTTCTTGATTTTCGCTATCTATCTGTATAGTCTTTATCTTTCTTTTGTTCTTTCTATTTTTTTTGTCTGTACTAGCATTTCTTGTATCTTTCAAAATTGTTCTTATAAGTTGCCTATTTGTTCGCAGAGTATGCTTATTCTTTGAATGCAATAGAGAAGAGTGATGTTTATAGCTCATTGACATGGTGAGGTGGGTTGAGTCATGGGAGTTTCTAAGGTGGGTTGTATTCATGGGAGTTTCAGAGAAGACATGGACATGGTGAGGGGGGTTGAGTCAGGTATCGAAATGACTGGAACTGTTCAAGAACTGTTCATAGAATTGAAACCATTGTTACCTAATGAAGAAAGTGCTGCAATTCCTAAAGAAATTCTTACTTCATCCCCTCCCTTTCCCTCTTAAAATAATAATTTAAATATTAATTTAATTTTCTAAAAAATTATTCTATGGTACTCACCTAGTCCAACACTTTCATTTTTTTTCTCATTTCTAAAAAAAATCTTTTTACTTGCCGCAAGAATTTTTTCAAGATAAATTTTTTTACTTCAGTTATATTTGGTACACAAGTAGAAAAAAATATTTTTCTAAAAATATGTGTACGTATATATAAAAATAAATTAAGAGCGGAGTGTTAGATGGGGTGTGATAGAATTTTATTTATTTTAAAAAATAAAAATAATATCAATTTTTTAGGAAGGAGTGGAGGAGAAGGTGAAGTTTGAATTTTCTAAAAATGTTTTATAAAAGAAATTTAAAAAATTAAATGAGCGGGGCTCATTGGGGGTGGGTGGAGGGGTTATGCGAGGGAGTGGTGATGGATTAGGTGATTAAAATATTTTAATTTTTTAAAAAAATAATTAGTTTTTAAAAATAATTTTTGGGAGTGCATTAATACTTTAATCTTTAACTTTTAACTAATATTAATAGTTATTTAATTTTTGTCAGGTGAAATATTTTTCCATGTCGCAGGCTTTTTCCTAATAAAAACAGAGTGTATTACATACACTGGGAGGCCAGGGTACCTTTGGCGTGGCCGGCATTTGAAGAATCATTGTTGATTTCCTAAGGGAACCACTTGGCCTCATCATCACATGTTCAACGACAGAAGTAAATACTCAAGTAATGACTATTATTTAACCAACTAACTGAATCTCCATATCAATAATAGTTTCCAATAAATAAAGTTTGAAAGTAAACAACAATCAACTATCACTGATCAACATCTATGAAGCATCCAACCTCAAGTCTAGAAGGTGCCAAGACAAGTCTCGAACTACCTCAAAAGGAATACTACTAATTAAGATAAAATAAATAGGAGCTCCTCCAAATCACAAGCAAGGCTCACCAAGTCTACAATCAGGAGTAGGTCTGCAAAGGTGCGTTTATTGATGGCCTCTATCACTTGTTTTTGCATATTGAAATGATATAGGCCTAAATGAATGTCAGTACATCGATACACTTATAAGTAAGATGGCTATAAACACAAGTATGGTACAATACAATCAACCTCAATAAGCTTGAACAATCAACAATTCAACTCAATAATCTATCCAATCAACTCAATCAAGGATGCAAGATTCTTATAATAAATTAATGCTCTTAAAGGAAACTCTAGCATGTAATGCAGTCAAATTACGTATGCACAATCAAGGAATTTCTCTAATCGATAACCATCACATATGAGTTGGTGATGATACAACATTTGCACTGTCATTGCCATAGTTATCCAATACTTGTCAAGGTAAGTGACGATCAAATCAATCTTGGATCTACAATCAATACATGTCCAACTTTTGGAACACGAGAGGCACGACCTCTATCCTACACTGACAACGTAGTTTATGGGTTAGAGTTGTAATTTAATCATGCCAATATTAATGCTCAATAGTCCTCCAAGGCAATATGCTCATATCAATCAATTCAATCAACTCTTTATATTAGACTAATGACGGTCCGACTAAGTATTTTGAGATGCTTGTATTCTACCTTATATTTCTTCTATTCTACTATTTTACGTACTCTTTTATGATGCAGAGACAGGTATTAGAGATTATCAACAGGTGCATCATTGATGATCTATTTGTATTCAATGATTAAAATTTTGCTCGTGAAATTACACTGATTATATTATCTGTTGTTATTTATTAAAGTATTGACTAGAGGTGACATAATATAATTTAAGTATTATTGAGTTATTAAGAGATCAATTTTTCACAATAACTAATGAAATCGATAGTGACACGACATTATTTAGCTAATCAAATCCTTGAGAACCACTAATTGTCTCTTTCTCAACCTCCATCTTTCCAACTCCTTTAAATTGTCTTTACATTTTTTCGGTCTATTTTTATTAGCTCTAAGTAAACTAAAAGAACAATTTTACATCATATATACAACTGTTTTATCTTACGCTACATAAAAAGAGAAAATCACCGATTCATTGAGAACCTAAATTTGTGTTTTGGAATTATTTGATTATTTTTAGTGAATTTTTTGTTTGCATAGAGTTGTTGAGTAGGTGGTTATTATTTTGAGTGAATTGGCTTTTTTTTTCTGCTGAGGATTAAACGTGATTTGGCATCAGTTTTTTAAGTGAACTGGCTTTTTTTTATGAGGATTAAATGTGAGTTGGCGTTTGTTTTGAGTGAACTATTTTTTTTAATGAAGACCAAACATGACTTGACATTTGTATCTGTTCACACTTTATTGTAGAATGAGATTGTTTAGAGTAAAATTGACTTTTTTTTATGAGGATCAAATATGAGTTGACATCTATTTACAGTTTACTATAAAATGGGATTGTCCTGAATAAATTGACCTTTTTTATAAGGATCAAAGGTGAGTTGTCATCCATGATGAACTTTATGAAAACAATAAATTCAACAGAAGAGTCTGCCGTAAGAGGAAGCTTTCAAGAAAAAAAATGTTGACAATGCTTAATTAACTTTATTATCTGTTAATGACCCTTTAAATAGCAGAGATAGACTCATAAAACAACCAAACCACTAACAAGTTGCACTAACCCAACTCTCCAAAACTTTAGGAACAACTATCTGCTACTAGAGAATAATTTCCACATGCTTAGTTCTTGCATGAAATACTGGATTTTCAGCCAAGCAAATTGCTGACTGATTATCACAGTATAAAGGTACTGCATAGTCCACAGACTGTTGTAAGTCCTGCATCAACCATATGAGCCATGCACATTCTTGAGCTGCAACTGCTGCTGCCCGATATTCCGCTTCTGTTGTTGATAAAGACACAGTTGGCTGCCTTTTGCTGCACCATGAGACTGCTCCGGACGCAAGCATAAATACATATCCAGTATTTGAGCGTTGAGTATCATGATCTCCTGCATAGTCCACATCGCAATAACCAAATAACTTGCAGTCTCACCTTTTCTATACAGAATGCCATAACCAAGTGTACTTTTCACATATCCCAAGATTCGACGAACTCCTTCCAAATGAGACTTCTTTGGATTTTGCATGTACCAACTCATAATACTAACTGGATAAGAGATGTCGGGTCTTGTTAAAGTTAAGTAGATCAAACTGCCCACCAATTGCCGATGCAACACAAGAGATCTTTGGAGTATTTTTGTTGATGCAAACAGATTCCTTCTTCATTGCGATCAACCTCCAATCCAAGAAAATGATTGAGTTGTCCGAGTTCCTTCATCTGGAAGCGGACTGACAAATTCTTCTTAGTTTGGAGAACTTCTTCTTCACAATCTCCTGTTAGGATTAGATCATCCATATATACTAGCACAATAGCTAGTTTTCTGCCAACGTCTTTCACAAACAAACTAGAATCTGATGGTGCTACTAAATAACTACTTTGAGTAAAAAATCTAGAAATCTTACCATACCATGCCCTCGGCGCTTGCTTTAATCCGTAGAGAGCCTTTCGAAGCTTACATACATGCTCAGGATGTTTTGCTCTGAAAACCTATTGGTTGACACATACAGATCTCCTGATCCAACTCCCCGTGCAAGAATGCATTTTTTACATCCATCTGCCACAACCTCCAATCCTTACTAGCTGCAAGTGCAAGTAGAACTTGAACTGTAGTAAGCTTTGCCACTGGACTTAATGTTTCATCATAATCTAGTCTATATTGCCGAGAAAAACCCCGGGCTACAAGACGAGCGTTGTGCCTTTCAATCAATCCATTTGTGTGACGCTTAATCTTGTAAATCCATTTACAAGAAATAGGCTTGACATCCTTTGGCTTTGCCAAGAGCTCCCAAGTTTGATTCAATTCTAGTGCAGCAATTTCCTCCCCCATAGCTTTAATCCATTCCGGATTTTGGAATGCTTCCTCAAAAGTTTCTGGTTCTCTTTCATCTTCTTCTTCTACTATGGCAGCATTGGCATACTTGGAATTTTGCTTTCTGATCCTTGTTGACCTTCCAAGTGTAGGTGGTGTGTTTGCTCCATTTAACTCACCTTCTTCACTTAGTTGTTGGTACAAACTAGTTTGCCAAGAATTTCGAGTCACACCTTCTTTACCATTATCTTCATTAGCTTCGTCTTCAGCTTCATCTATACTCAATTGGATATGAGATGAGCCCAATGTTGGGTTATTTATTTTTCTAGCCTATAATTGGTTTTATTAGCCCAACAAAATAAGGCCCATGTTGACTACTCTCTTATCTCTTTATTTTCATAAAAAGATATGTATTATTAGCCCAACAAAATAAGGCCCATCTTGACTACTCTCTTATCCCTTTATTTTCATAAAAAGATATGTGTGTAAGTGGGAGAGAATTCAGGTGAGAGAGAGAACAAAAGAAAAACAAGAGAGAAGAAAAACCTTCTCCATTTCCATTTTGAAAACCCAGCTGCAAAAAAGCTTCGATTCCCGGAGATTGCACTTGATTTTGGTATTGAGCTTCCTGACATCTAAGGGAAGACTTTTACCATTGGTTTTTTCGTTTTAAGGTCTGGAGCTCAAGTTATAGCAGTAGGACAGAAGTCCTATTTTGGTGATGTTCTTCCTTTCTTGATCTTTGATTATTTCCATATATCTTGACATGTGTTTTGATTACCTTCATATCTATTTGTTTGCATCCGAAAGGTCCTAACAGGTTGGGAAAGTTTTTGGTCAAACGAGAAGGTTTCGCTTCCATGTTAGTTGTATACCATTTGTGTCCGTCATTCCCGTCAAAGTGGTATCAGAGCTATTGGTTCTTTTTAGAGGATTGAACAATGAAAGCAAATACAAGTAGGATGATTAATTTGAATGGTTCTAATTATCATGTATGGAAAGGAAAAATGGAAGACCTTCTTTATGTGAAAGATTATTACTTGCTTGTTTTTAGTACTGATAAACCTGAGAATAAAACAGATGCAGAATGGACTATTTTGCATAGACAGGTTTGTGGGTATATTAGATAATGGGTTGATGATAATGTTTTGAACCATATTAGCTGGGAGACACATGCTCGTACTTTGTGGAACAAGCTCGAGCAATTATATGCTCGAAAGACTGGGAATAATAAATTGTTTTTAATTAAACAAATGATGAGATTAAAGTACAATGATGGGTCTCCTATTACTGATCACTTGAATGTTTTCAAGGTATTATAAATCAGCTTGCAGGTATGGTCATCAAGTTTGAAGATTAGATTCAAGGCTTATGGCTTCTTGGTACTCTACCAGATTCTTGGGAGACTTTTAGGACATCATTGTCCAACTCTGCACCAGATGGTATTATTACCATGG
>DF364038.1:3826-35196 GCA_000787875.1 Solanum virginianum | reverse complement strand
AAGGCTCAATTGGCTCAGACTTTATAGCAATAGTACAAGCAACCAACAGAGAAATAAACGATAAAGTGGATCCGGGATCATTCAAAACATACATGGCCCGAGAACAAACAAGTAGTGTACCTGTGATAACATTTGGAGATGCCTCCTGATCCTGCCGGGTGGCCAAAGCATAGATGCGGGTTGAAGGACCGCTAGAACCTGAAACACCACTGTGACCCCTGCCGTGACCTGCCACTACTGGAGTACCTCACCCCGTAGGGCGCATAGCCACAGATACTGAAGAAGAAGCTCCAACTGCTCCAGAAGTCTGGGCTGATTTCTCCGCACCAACTCTCTCGGGACAATCCCACATCTGGTGGCCCCGTTGACCACAAGTTAAATAAGTTCCTGTAGCATGGAAGCATTCCCCTGGATGGCGTTTCCCATACTACTGACATAAGGGTATGCTAAATCTCGATTGACTGCTGGCACTCTGTCCGGCCCTTGACTGACTAGCAATAACTGGCCGCCTACTAAGAGATTGGGAAGGCATACTGCGCACTGACCGATGAGAAGAACCACTCTGCTGCTATTGCTGAAACTGTCTACCCTGAAAATCTGAAGCTAAATCGGCAGACCTAGCCTTTTTGGATGAACCCCTATCATCTGTCCTCTCCCCCTGACGACCTTTGCGATGACTCTCCATACCCTGGGCGTGGGCCTGTATGCGAGCAATGTCCATCCCTGGCTGGGTCGCCATAACCAAGAAACTATCTGCATAGTATGAATCTAATCCCACAATATAATGGTGAATGCAGTCTGACATGTTAGAAATGTGTGCCGGTGCATAACGAGCCAATGAATCAAACTCAAGGTTATACTCACAAACTGTCTGGCCTCTCTATCTTAACATCAAGAACCTGTCTTCCCTGGCCTGCCGAATCTCAAGAGGTAGGAAATGGGCCAGGAACGCCTCAGAAAACTCACTCCATACTGTAGATAGGGCTCTATCAACCCGAGATAGCAACCAAGACTCATACCAATTGGCTGCAATATTATGAAGTTTTAAGAAGCCAATTGTACCGATTCTGTGTCAGAAGATCAAACTACTGGAGCTGGTGGGATGGCTGAACCCACTGTCGAGGGCACAACCTCTGGCTCCAGCTGATCCTGAGCCCTCACAACTCCCCGACCTCGTCAGGTCCCAGCAGTAGGCCTGCCTCCACGGGCAACTGGCAATAGCCACCTGAAATAGAAGAGTACAGCGAACCAACAGATAGAATACAAACATAAATATATAAACATGCGGGCCAACAAGGTCACCGCTGCGGTCCTTCCGCCTAATCCCACTCTCATAAGTCCACAAGAACACATATAATACCCACAATACACAAAGATATCAAATTACACACTTTGAACTCATACAAACTTATATTCTCAAATTTGAAGAGTCAAAATGCTCAGACAGGTGGCTAGGTGTCACATATCGAACATATATATACAAGATACTGGAAACTAACAAATAGGACCCACACTCACTACGTATCCACAAACCTCTAATACAAATACATAGCATCAAACGATGGGACAGGGGCACCCGTCATACCCAAAACGAATAAAATCTGAAGTAGTAGTAACATAATATACAAAAAGTAGCTCCGAAGTAGGGGAGCTCGTCAAATCGCAATAGAAGTCCTAAGCTGAAGGTCCTCTAGCCTATACGTCAGGACCTGCGGGCATGACACACAGCCCTCGAAAGAACAGGGGTCAGTACAAAAGACATACCGAATATGAAAAGCAGAAAGTACAAATGATCATCAGAATAGTCAAATGAACATAGACAACAGAAGTATATATAATTACCAAGGTGGCCAACGAATCATAGACAAAGGATTTCATTTTTTGCATGTGTCTCAAAATATGGTTTTAGCTTATCACAAGAGTCAAAGAATTACTTGTAAGTATCAATGGATGGGAATGATGGCGACCTCAATACTCGCGCCATACCACAGCATCTTAGGGAATATTAGGCATGCCCAAGAGATTACTCAATAGTTTAAGATGCCTGTGAAGGGTCAAAATGTGGTTGTCAAATTAGATATGGCTAAAGCATACAATGGGTTTTCCTGGCCTTTGTTTGCATTGTGATGAGAAGGATGGGATTTTGTGAAAGCACATTACTTAGTGAGACAAACTCCTTCATCCATACAAAAGCCTATTTACCTTTACATGATCTTCTTATAGGCTCATTTTGAGACCTGTTAGTGCCAGTAACCCTAATATATGATAGGTGTATTAGGTTGAAGTCTTACTAGTCTAGTTATTTCCAGTATATGCCTGTGCGTTCTTTCAACAATACCATTTTGTTGTGGAGTATAGGAGCAAGAAGTTTGATGAATTATGCCTAGTTTGGTTAGTTATCCAGCATGCACATGATTCATTATCAGTTCTTATATCCTTTATGCAGATATTAGATTGAGTCTTAACATATGCTAAAAACAAATATTTAATGACCACTACTATATCAGATTAGCCTTTATGCAGATATTAGATTGAGTCTTAACATATGCTAAAAAAAATGTTTAATGACCACTATTGTATCAAACTTAAGTTTGAGTAAGAACTATGTATCTTTTCATGTACTGCTAGTTTCTCTAAATATCTTTACCTGTAGGGCTTCTATATATCCAAGACAAATATATTGCATGTAAACTCTTTTATGCTAGTAGAACCTTCCTATCTCTGATCTCCTCATTGCTACCTGACAGATATAAGGTGCGATAACACGGATTATGTGAGGTTAACCACAATTTATGTTTAAAGGCTAAGTGCTTGACTTGTGAACTTAGAATAGTAACTATTGAAGGAAAATAGTCACCCTTGGCTGCTGACTGAATTGCTCATCATGTAATAGCAACTCCAATGGAACACCAGAAGCCAATTTCCATCAACCATATCTGATGATGTTACAGTTCAATTCATCAGTTACCTAAGAGTTGTAATGTGTAAGGGAACCTGTATGCACAAAAGCCGACTTAACACAGGGGCACAATTTAAACATAACCCTCCAGAGAAACCTCTTCTAAATCTACTATTGTGTTTCCCTTGTTTATTTGTATCTCTTTGCTGCAAACTTCTTTTAGATTCTTTTCTATTCACTGCGTTGATTCTTAACCTCATCTGGCTACCAAGGGACTTCCATCTTTCCTTAACGTCTTATGCTATTCAGGTTTAGATACTTATTTTTTTCTTCACCTTATATTATGAATTAGTAGGATGCTTTCCTCCATAAGTTTTGAAGGCCAGTTATGGAAAAATAGACCTTTTCCAGTTTCTGAAGTTCAATTGCAGGTTGGTTTTAACTATTGATTATAACCTTAGTAGCCCTTTCTTTTCATTTTCCATCTTTATTATGGATTGCCCTAATTCTCTTTTATTGTTCTCATAAACCGTCTAAATTTTATGGTTAAATCCTGATCTCCCTCACATCGACAAGTCCTCCCTTGATAAGTCTAAGGAAACTCCCCCGAAATTGTTAATATGGCTTGTAAGGCTAATTTGACATTCAAGAATGAATATTTTAAGGGGCAAAGGATGTTAGAACCTACATTTCGTGCATCACATCGATTAGGAAAAATTTGGGATCGAAAGTGGATTTTATGGAAATTGGGGCTCTTAAAGACTTAAATGGAGCCCACCTAAAATTTGTGTGGAATTTTAATTGGTGGAAGAGTGTGGTGTGGACCTTGGAACTTGGACCCTTGACCAAGAATTTTCTTTTTATATGTGATAAGATCCCTTGTTTCTGTCTCATCTATTTATAATCTGCTTTCTCTCCACAAGGTAACTACGTGATAAACTGTGGTTCCAATACAGATGCCATAGTTGATAACATACGCTTCCTTGGGGACTCTAACTCCATTTATACCTCTTAAGGTAAGTCTATTTTTTTTCAAGAATATACAAACCCATCTTTCCTTTATAGTACTGCTAGGGTTTTCAATGATGCTTTAAAGTACGTGTTCAAGATAAACAAGATTGGGACCCATTTCTTGCACCTTCATTTCTCTCCTATCACTACTCGGAATTATGATCTGAATAAAGCAAGTTTCAATTTTTCTGCAAATGGGATTCTATTTTTTTAGTAATTTTACCAGCAAATGGGATTCCGCTTTTTAGTAATTTTACCACTAGTAGTAGTGTGGTTAGAGAGTTCATATTGATGGTGGATAGTTTTGAACTTTAAATTGAGTTCACACCCAATCCTTATGAATCCAATTTTGTTTTTGTGAATATAATTGAAGTGTTTTTAGCTACTGATGATTTCATAATTGGTGATGGAGCTAAATCAGTTGGGCCTAAGGGAATAAGGGAGTTCAATCAGAATATGACCTTACAAACATTAGAAATTGTTTAAAGGATCAATGTTGGAGGATTAAAGTTAACTCCTCTTAATAATACTCTTTGGAGAAGTTGGACTCCAGATGAAGATTTTCTACTCTTGAAATATGCTGCTAAAAATTGCAAGAACCTCTCATGTTCCCAAGTACCGAAAGGGTGGTGCTACAAGGGAAATTGCTCCCAATAATGTCTATATGATAGCACAGCAGATGAATAGGAATAATATAACTACAAATTTCATATTTAATATCACATGGGACTTCCCTGTCGGTACTAAAGATACTACTCACTTTGTTTGCTTGTATTTCTGTGATATTGTTAGTTTGTTACCTGGACAGTTGTACTTTAATGTATATCTGAATGGCTTCATAGCATACAAAGATCTTGATTTATCTTCGGTCACATTCCGTGAGCTTGCTACACCAGATTACATGGATTTTCTTGTATACTCAGGCAGTTCAAGTATTGTGCAAGTAAGTATCAATCCTTCTAGCCTAAGTAGTTCAGTGAGGAAGTTTTGGCTACCTTGATCCGAAATATTTTCGGAGGCAGCAGCTTACTGATAAGTCAGATGTTTACTCAATCGGAGTTGTTCTATTTGAAGTCTTATGTGCTAGACCTGCCATTGATCCTCTGCTTTTATGAAAGCAGGTTAATTTGGCTAAACGGGCTATGTAATGCCAGAAAGACGAACAATTAGACAAGATTGTTGATCCTCATATCAGAGGCCAGATAAAGCTAAACTATTTGAGGAAGTTCGGGGAGACCACCGAGAAATGTTTAGCTGATCATGGAACTGATAGGCCAACAATGGGTGCCATACTGTAGAACTTTGAATATGTACTCCAGCTTTAAGAATCTGGAACCCTTGGAGAAGTACCTGAGATTTTCGACGAGCTTTCAGTGCCAATGCCATAGAGTCTGCACAATGAGGTGTATAATAGATATGGGGCTTCAGATATATCTACTAGCAAGGTATTTTCACAATTGATGACTAGTGAAGGAAGATAACTAGTTTACAGTACACTGCATGGTAAATCATTGTTCAACAGTTTACAGACTTTGTGTAGTCCGAATTATAAGTTGGGATTGGACTTGCGTTGGATTATTTTGGAGAGCATTTGAGGTTTGTAAAGCATCTTGTTCTATGGCATGACTTAGTTAAAAATAGCTAATGTTATAAGTTTCGAAAGATCCCTCTTCCTTTGCAACTCGGGCTTAAACATGTCCTTTGTTCGTTTCTTGGTATGCTTATGGAAATTAGTCCTATTTTGACTCTTGTACATTTAAAGTCCGCAAGTTGTAAAAATATGAAAAGTTTGATACATTCAAAAGAATAAATTTTCTAATACTTTGAAAAACGTAAATACCCATAATTGTTGACCAAATGCTCGAATTGCCTTAAAAACTATTCTGAAATATTTCATTGTAGTTTGTATGGTTTAGACTAAATATGTTCCTTTTACATTGCCACGACACCTTTTTATGCAAATTTCAGTAATTTTGGCAGAATTTAAAAAATAAATAAATAATATTTTGATTCTAGAAATGAATACTTTACATATAATTGGTTTTATGGAACTGGTTTTTATGCATTTGATTCCCACGACTCTACTCGTGCCTATTATGATGTCCTTCACTGGTTCTCGGGCTAGTTGATATCGTGCATGTTATGCTATCTGTATATATGTTCCGAAGTAGGCTGTTCAGATTCATAAGGAGCTGGGCTTTTGATATGTTGGCATTATACCTGGGCGCGATCTAGAAAATTTGGGCGGTCCTAGATTAGGTTATGCCTGGGCACGATTCAAAAAATTCGAGCAGTTCAGGACGTATCCTTAGTGGGTACAATTCGGAAAATTTGAGCAGCCCAACTTATCAACATTATGCCATTTCTGTATTATGACTTGTGAGTGCAGTGGTCTTCCCTGGCTTACTTATTCTATGTTGGTATTACGTGATGGAGATTTCGGAGATTTGAACTTTCTGACGATATACGATGGATGACATATGTTTCGGAGCTCACCACCAGTTCCGGTCTGTTAGGCATGCTTTGGTATTCTGGAAAGTAAGTATTTTGTGGTTTTGAATATGCATCTTATGTTTTGGAAAGTAAGCATTTTGATATTTTGGTTATTATTTCAAGATCCTTTCCCAATCAACCACATCACTAATCAAATCTTAGAGTAATAAGGCAAAGCATTTTGATATTTTGGTTATTATTTCAGATCACTATGATTTTTCTTCAGTTATTTCTCTGATTTATATTTTGCATCTTCTGCTTACATACTTAGTACATATTTTGTACTGACCCCCTTTTGCTTTGGGGGCTATGTTTCATGCTCGCAGGTACTAACCCATCAGGTTAGGACCTTCGTCTGCTGTTTGAAGTGCTCCTCTACTTTGGAGCTCACCTATGGTAGATATGCATATTTTTGTTAATTTGCATTATGTATATATATTCATTCAGGGATATGACGGCGCCCTGTCCCATCTTCTGATTCTATTGGTATAGTTAGAGGTCTGTGGACACCTGTGCACATAGGATATGTCAGTCTGTATATCTATGTACGTATGTTATGTATGTTGGGCGGTTTAACCGCAGCGGTGACCTTGTCGGCCCGCACGTGTGTATATATGTATTGTATACTGGGACGTTTCTGTATGCAGGGTTTGGGTAGTCAATAAAACAAAAGAGACTCTACCGAAATTTCTACAAATAAGTTAGTTATTATAATCGGAATCAGGCTTAGTGTGTATGTCTGGGTGCCCCAATCGGGCACTAGTCACGGCCCCTAGATTAGGTCATGACAAAATTAAATAGAAAAGATAGCTGGAAGTAGGTATGTCGCACAGATATGACTCGTAGGGTGACCTATGAGTTGTAATCAAGGTTTTGTAGTCAGCATTTCACCTTTTGTACTTCACTATTGTGATACACTAATGAGTCGTTGCTAGGGCTACGACTCGTATGGTCCTCTCGTAGTTGAGGCCTTCATCTCTTAGTCCAAAGTTTTTTACTCTCTGTTTCTTGTTACGATCCTCGCTATACGAGTCGTAGTGAGACTTATGACTTGTAGTATGGCCTCGGAGGGCTGACCTCCACTTAGCAAATTCTTGATTTTGCTCACTTTTTATTGCTATGAGAGCACCCTACAACTCATTGCTTAGGCTATGACTCGTAGTATTACTCATATGTCCTGTACTTCTGCAAAATCTGCAATTGTCTCCCAAAATCATGCAAACCTATCTTTTCTGCAATAACAACATAAAATCACATAAAAACCATAAATAGTTGCATTAAGAACTGATAAAATCCCTTGTTTTAGGCACCAACTGTGTTATATTTTGATAGCATATCAACACCCTTAACTTATAATTGTTGCTTGTGCTTAAGCGATAACTCAATCGAAGCCGACAATGGGAAACACATAGCAGCTACTATAATGGCATATACATCACCTTGACTACTATTCAGGTACCTAACTCTCACTTTCAAAACCTGATTGCAAAGCTACTAAGCAAACTAAAACACAAAGATGTATCTGGCAATCCAACTCTGACAAATGAAGGAGTACTAACAATCTACAGTCACTGAATTAGTCATATGCCAATCATGAAGTGCAAATGCCCTCACAGAAAAGAAGCCTTCTTTCTCACCTAAAAAGCATTCAACATAAAGGGACCGTACAAGCATTCCCACTCTCACAAATGAAATTCATGCAAAATGACTAATACTATAGGTTTGCCTCTATACTCAATTTCGGATTGATGACAAAGTGGATTTGGATCACTTTAGGACTTAATAGCTTATAACATAGGCTCATGGGGATTTCGTATGACATTTTAAGCAAATAGTGACTAAACCTATCCTTGAACCATGTTTATCAACACTCTTACCTCCCTAACTCAACCATTTTCACTAAATCCGCCCTTATTCTCCTTTTTCAAGCTTTTCTCGAGTGCTTTCTTTATCTTTTTAGCTGTGCCTTATTGTTGAACTCATTTTTGCTATTCTCTTCAATCCAAGGCACTTTTCTTTTCTTTTTTTACCTGGCACATGAATTCTTTATTTCTTTCTTTCTTTTCTAACTAACCAACTCATTTTCATTACTTTACCACAATAAAGGCCACCATTAACTTATGCTTTTAGCCTAAGGTGAAGCACACAATATCTATTTCCCAAACAAGGGCCACTATTTGTAGCCACCCTCAACTTACACTTTTAGCCTCAATCAAGGTTCACATGTTCATGGATAGACCAAGATCAAGGTATTTCATAAAACAAGGCTAGGCTAGCTAAGTGTCGATGAAGAATAGGTACATGAAAAAGCTCAAACAATTGGAACAAGGGATCAACTATCACATTTAGTAGGTCATTTAGGCAAAAATGGATTTCACTAAAAGAACAATGACCTAAGATCCTTTCCCAATCAACCACATCACTAATCAAATCTTAGAGTAATAAGGCAAGTTCTGAGGCTATGCATAATATATGAATGCAGCAAAATAAGCTCATACACACATGACATTGAAAAGACAATCAATTATAGACTCACAGGTCCTGATTCAAGCATCAATTAGCTTTCTCTTTATCAGAACAAACATTGCCAGATAATCATATGCATGATTGTACTAATAACCAACAATCTCAAAAATTTTGAGGGTACCGAATTTTCAAACATTCAAAAAGTATTTAAAGACTACATATGTGTATATACATATATATATATATATATATATATATATATATATATATATGCAAAAGATAATAATTACTATGTATCTACAAATTATCTAAACTACCTAAACAAGCCAGTTCAACAAAAATTAAAACATCCATAAGGAAAAAGAAACACGGCTAGAAAACCTTGGAATAAAAAATAGAGGAAGTTATGGACTTGAGGTTACTCAGACTTCACCCTAATCCATAACTTCCCACAACCCACCGAAAGAAAATACTTTGTCCTCAAAGTAAGCGCGCACGCGCACACACACACACATATATATCAAAAACCAAAAGTCAAAACCAAACATCAAAAACATGGTTAAAAACAACATCTAAAATATAATATTTAAAAGTATCCAAAAACTAACAGAAAGAAAATATTGTCTAACGCAAAGGACAAAGTATCCATGAATATAAAACAAGTACGGGGGTCAAAGCATCAAACACATAGTCCTCAAGCACCGACATCTGTATGGTCCTGGGGTCCTGGGCCTCTCTTACCTCCTCCATGGTATGGACTGTAGCTGCCTGCAAACTATTCTCTCCCTGTGCTATTCGCCGCTCCTGGTCCCTACTTAATGCTGCCAAAGTTAGGGACTCCTACACCAAATCCCCCAGTATATGATCCTCTAGTACAAATGCCTCATCATCAGTCCTAGGCCTCTTCTTTCTCACTGCTGGGTTGTCACTCTCGAGAGACCTCTTCTCATGGGCATGTGGGCGGTCATCAAATAGGTCAAATATGTCATTACCAGTCGGTGCCACCTCCGAGACTGCTATAGGAACTGCTAACATCTTCAACAAGTTTGCCTTAGATTTGGCAACCTCCTCTATACAACACTCATGTCAGCAGGCCTGGTATTTGTGAACCTCTTCTGGACTAGATCCTCAATGGCATCTACTCTAGCATCCATTACTCTAGCTCTCTCATCTATCAACGCACGAGTGTATGCCTTGACCCTCTTCTCTAAGTCTTGGACTATCTGGAAAACCCATGGTATGATCTGGCTAGCCAATCTCTACAACTGGAACTCCGGTATGGCTACCCTTTGCACCAATGCCTAAAAAGCAATAACAGATAAAAAAAATCAGCCTTTATAGTAGAAGGTGCTGGTGCAGGTGTGCTAGAGGATGGAATTGCCTTGATCTCAATAGTTGGAGATAGCCCTGAAGTAGCTGGAGCAGCACTAGTAGTGGTTGGGGTATGCTCCTGTGTTTGTGGCTCAATGAGGAATGGCTTTAGAATGGGAGAAAAAGTTGCTCTCTGTAGGGTCATCGGGTTCTCCTCAGCCTTGATCAGGCTAGGATCCGTAGTACATAAGGCTTCTACTTGTGGGTCACGGTGGGGTTCAATATGAACACCTACTGCACTGTACAAGCAATGAATCAAGATAGGGAATGGAAGTGAGGTGCTAATCCTGACAGCGCACTCGTGTATCTGCTCAACCATAACTAGGGCCTAATCAATCTCGTAGCTAGCCAAGATTCTAGATAATAGTACTACTCGCTCCAAGGTAATCACATTATCCCTAAAGGTTGAGCTGATACGCCAACGAATAACAGACCACCAAAATTTAGCCTGGAAGGAGAGGTGGGCTTTCACGATCTAATCAGTGTGGTTTGTGACCCATGTAGGCTCAAAACCCTCCTCGCATATCTGGCTGGCTATCCATTGAAGTAGCTCAATTTTGACCCCAAGATCCTTTTCATTATTTCAAAGGAATTAATTTTTACTCCTCTCACGTTTTATATTCTTGAATTGCATGACTTCAAGCTTATTTGTACATTACCCACCATATTTTGACTAAAGTAATCTTTGAAATTCTACTATCATATTCTATGATGGAAAGAGGCACTATGTAGTTAGGCTTAAATTGAACCAGTCGAATAGTCTCCTCAGAAATGTCAACTCACCAACCCCTGACCAAAACTTCTCGTAATCTAGGCTGATCAATAGCCTTCTTGTTCTTGGGCAGGCCTCGGAGAAAAGTGGCATGTTAAGTTGCATAGAACTCTCAGACCAAAAAAGGGGCATACTTGCCTAATCACTGTGAATTCCACTGGAGTCTGAGCCTATCAATCTCTATATCCAACCTCGATAGCCTATCCAACCTGGAGTCACTTAATCTCGACTCCTCATAGAACTATCGGACAGGCTTTCTCTGCCCCTTCAGCTCCAACCCCTTATCATAGATAGCTCTCATTCCGGGGATGCCCTATCTTGGGTCTGCCAAATACTGTGGTTCCGCTTCTTCCCGCAGTGCATATGACCCCTCCTCTAATTTAGTCTCAATATGAGTAAGAGTCAACTGCGGCAAACTACTATCGGACCCATCACCAGTGCCCTCTTCCTCAAACTTGGAGAGACTATCAACCTCTACTGGCACTTGTGTAGTGCGGGCTCGAGTTTGAGGCACAATTGCCTCAGGGTCTATCCTGACTCTGTGGACTTCTACAGATCACTCAGATTGTTTGGTTTAAGAGGATTCATCCATAAACTTCCTCCTAAAGGCTTTTATGGCTTGTTTGTCTTTTGAAGGAATTATACCTATAAATTGATAACACAAACTGCAAAGTGAGCGCCATAGTGTTTGTTAAAATCCAAATCAACTAAGCAAATAGCAAGGAAAACAAAAGAAGAATTAAAAGAAACACAAAAGTCATTGAATTGATATAGATATTTAGATACGAGGCATAGGTACGACTCGTAGGGTGACCTACGAGTCATAAAATAGCGCCTCAGTGTTGAAGTGCCTAAAAGATAACATTTTGATCACAAAAATGAGCCTCAGGTATGACACGTAAGTCATGTATGACTCGTTGGATGACCTATGAGTTGTAGTCTTAGCTCATAGTAAGGAACAAAATACAACTTAAAGTAAGGCAGATCCTATGAGTCTCTTACTATGATTCATAGTAGACACTATGAGTCGTAGGTGGGCCTCATATGGTAAGTGTTAAGGAACCACATGTGACTATTACCTCCTACGAGGGACCACTATGACTCGTAGGGTATCCTACGAGTTGTAGGAAGGCCTCGTAGCAGAGAACAATAGGCACTTGTAGTGCCTATAACCTTCCCAATTCATTCAAATGGCAAAACTATGTAATATTGAAGAAACACATCATTCCAAAAACACAATTACACCCAATATGAACAATTTCAACATAATCAACTAGTACTCCACAATCAAACAACAATTCTCTATTTCTTTCACAACACCGAGATCACGTAGTCCCCTACTCATAATTATCAATCAATGAATACACTACAATGGAGATTCTAATAGAGTTTACAACAACGCCAAACATGGATTTCATAAATGCTTAAATTTTTGTTCATACTAATATCCCCAAATTTTAACTCCAATATCATTTTAAAGATTAATCTCCCAAAAAATCATGCATTAAACTCAAATGAACATTCTACCAATATTCCAAGCACCCAACAAGTGCAACCATACCATGTAAAATCAATCTAGGGAGTTTCACAGACGCAAACCTTAATTCTCATGGTCATATAATCATTTTCTCAAGTAAATACTCACTATGATTTTAAAATTGACATTTATTCAACAATATTCAAAGACCATACCAGGAGTCTTTCAAATTTAACTAAGAAAACTTACCAAATAAGTAAAAAAAGATCAAGTAGATGAAATGAGAGAAATGGGAGGAGCCGAAACCCTAAGTTATTGTACTCACTGGAAATACTCATCAAAAAGTGATGTGGATGGTTGGGACAGTGATTGGAATAGTGAAGGGGAAAGGGATTGAGGAAATTCTCAGAAATAAGGGCATAAAATGAGTGAGTAGGAGTCAAAATAAATTTTGACCCCTTTTATATCAAACCGGGCGGACAATTAAAAAGCTATGTATCGGGTCTATGAAATCTCGTCGAGTCATAGGGTTTTTATAACTCATAGGTTCTAATCTCGTAGTAGACCCAACTCTTAGAAAAATTTCAGAATCCATACCTGGGTACTACGAAACCCACTTACAACTCTTAGAAGACCCTACAAATCATAATGCTGTCTCGTAGTTGTGTTTCTCAATCTTAAGTACTTACTATTATCCTGTATAACGCATGACTATGACTCATAATGTTCACTATGACTCATAGGTTTGCTCATAGAGGCTGCTCTACATGCAATTTTCTTCAACTCTTCGGCTTTTGGTTTGTTCCTACAAATCACACTTCAAAATGCACCAATGTCTAGAATGATACAACTGATCAAATGTCGCGCACATCAAAACAAGCACCAAACTACTACCTAACAATTCAAACAAATGGCATAAACATAAAAAAATTCAAAAACATAGAAGATACTTGGGTTGCCTCCCAAGCAGTGCCTTGTTTAACGTCGTGGCTGAACATTGTCACCATCTATCATCAAAAGTCTTCATTAGCCCAAATATCACTCTTTAACTCATTCGGATGTTTCATTGATTTGTAGATATCAAACACTACTTCTGCATCATTGACCCTAAACTGTATTTGACTCAAATCCATATCTACCAAGGCTCTCTTGGTGGCCAGAAATGGTCTTCCCAATATAATGGGCACCTCGAAATCAACCTCACAATCAAGGATCACAAAGTCTATGGGAAATATGAATTTATCAACCTTTATAACCACATCAAGAAGTATTCCTTTTGGCTTTTTAATAGTTCGATCCTCCATGAGCAACAACTTTCTTAGTAGGAGTGCAAAGACAAAGCTTTTTGAACATGATAAAAGGCATTAGATTAATACTCACACCTAAGTTGCATAATTTTCTTGTGAATTTAACATCACAAATGGATCAAGGATTGGTGAATGCACCAGGGTCCTCTCGTTTGTGAACAAGACACTTTGTTATGATAGCACTACATTGTTGGAGCTCTTGTGAGAGCTCTTAGCTCAATTGCTCTTCTTTGTCACCAAATCCTTCATATACTTTGCATACCTAAGCATCTTCTTCAAAGCTTATAAGAGGGGGATGTTGATGGACAATTGTTTTAACATTGAAAGAAAATACTTGAATTTGCCATCTTCCTCTTTTTTCTTAAGTCTTCAAGGGAAAGAGGGAGGTGGTTCTGGAATCACCTTGACTTTATCTTACTCTTCCACCTCTTTTGCTTTGCACCCCACTACTCTCTAAAGTTTCTTCCTCAATCAATACTTTGCCATCAATGCCCTTCTCGTAAGCTTCATCCTCAACCAATGGCATAGGGGAATCGATGGTGCTTTTGCCACTCTGAGTCATAACTGTCATGCAATGCCCATCATTGTTTGGATTTTGAACTGTGTTACTTGGTAAGGTGCCCTTTTGGCATTGGTTCAATTGCAAAGAAAATTGCCTAAATTGTTGTTCTAACTGCTTAACTGCCAGAGAGTGAGACTCTATCTTTTGGTTTATGCTTGAAATGTTCGATTTCAATCCTTCCAAGGTCTCATCTTGGTGGTCAGCTCTTTTAAACAACTTGTCAAACATCTCTTCAAGCCGCAAAGTACTTGGCACGACATCGTGGTTGTGGGGCAGTATATAAGGACCATTCCTATAGGTATACCTTCTACCTCATTTGGCATCCGACACTCTCTCCCTTTCGTAATAGCCACCTCGATTGTCTCTATAAGCACTATCACGCTTATAGTTCCAACCTTGATTCTTGGAACCTTGCCTCAAATACTTCGACTTGGACCCTTGGGGGTTATTCCGAAAACCTATCGCTTGGTTACTTATGAAGCAAGCATCTTTATCAAAGAATGGATCTTCATACATAGGGCCTTAGGAGTTTGGTGCGCTACTGCTTGGACACTTGCTTGGTCTTGCTTTAAGACAATGTCCATACTCGTGCAAAATTGAGCATGTTGTTCCTTGATCTCTACGTTTACCTTTGCTTGCTCAATGTAGGTGTTGACTACACAAAAGTTTCCTATGCACCTCACTTTTTTTGACCCCAAGCTCTATTAGTTTTAACCACTTGTTCCATCCTTGTAGCTATCAATGCAAAAGATTGGTCAAGAAATATGCCTCCCATGATTGTATCGGCGTAAGCTTCACTATTCTCATCAAGTGCCCGATAGAAAATCTCAACCAAGACATCATCAACAATCTTATGATCTGATACCATCCTCAAGTATTTAGTGAATCTCTCCTATGTGCTACTAATAGAGTCACCCAATAATTGCTCAAAATTATTTATTTGGTCTTTGAGCTAATGTTTCTTTGATCTTAGGAAATATCTCTCTAGAAATACTCTCTGAAGTTCTGCCCAACTTATTATTGTACCTGGAGGAAGCTTAGACAACCAAATAGCTGCTTACTAGTTAGTGACAATAGGAACACCCACAACCCAACTGCATCAAGAGAAAGATTTTGTGTCCCCATCACACTCTTGCAGACGAAGACAACATTATGGAGATGACAGTAGCGATCCTCCGAAGGTAGCCCTGTGAACAAACCATGGTTCTGGATCATTTGAAGTGATCTAGTTGACAACGAGAACTTAGCAACTGTGGCTAATTGAGGAAGTAGTATAGCACTAGTAACATTCATGGCTATAGGGTTCAAGCGATATTGATTCCAGCCATAAGCATTTTCGTTGAAATCCCTCAGTTGTGGCCTATCATCCCTTGGTAGTGGATTCTCTTCTCTTCTAATGTCATCATTCACATTCATTTCTTCCTCAACGCAATGTCCTCATTCACCTAAGCCATTCTCCTAATAAGTCGATGGATCTCCAAATTGATCGGTGCTAAGGGATTGCCTTGGCTCCTTGTATTGGGCATACAACCTAATACACCCGGCAAATAAAATCAAACAATAAAAACAACAATAAAAGTATAATATAAGAGAATCAAGAAATTAGTACTTGAACTAACTAATAGTGAAATCAAGTCATGTACCTAGCCGTATTCCCTGGTAATAGTGCCATAATTTTTTATGATGTTCATGCTTCAATAACAAAGCGGTCGCTGTCAACAATTCACCTAACCAGAGGTTAAGGTCGAATCCACAGAGAATACAAGGCTTGACTATAGAGATCCACTACCAATCATGTCAAGCATCGATAGCTAAAATCTCTAAATAGGGAGGGGTTGTTATTTAAGAAAAAAATAAAAATAAACACTATACTAACTATACAGGACGACACTTCAATTTAGGGACAACTCACGAATTGTGTTCCCCATGATTCAATAACTCAATTACCCTAGAAAACATAACTTTAATTGGCAATTTGCATGGAGGACAGTAACTTAGGTTCTTCCAACCCCCTCGTGAAGGTGAAGGTCAAATTTCACCATGGTGCTTGGTCAACAAACATGTGTGCCAACTAACCGTTACCCATTGTCCCAGTCAACCTCCCCTTGGTCTGGTTTAGTTAATTAAACAAGATCATATAAATCGAATTCTGTCATTTACTTCCCTTTTTCTATTCATCACTACCTTGGTTAGGAACGAAACAATAGGCAGGGTTCGGTGTTAGCCACAACCAAACATCAATCAAAATGAAGGAAAATAAATAATACATGAAAAACCCCAATCAAAGAAATGTACAAAGTCTAGGTTATTTCAAGTCAACTACTCATGGTTCCCAACACACTAAGTTGTGGGTGCTTAGCTACTCTTGGCTAAGGCAAAATCAACAATAATGAAAATAAATGACATAGTTGAGAGTTTACCCAAAACAATGAAAATCAATAACAGCACAAGTTGCAAGCCACAAGCTTTGTTAAATAGAGAATGAGTACAATGTGTGTCTTACAATCCCTAAAAGTGGGTCTTTAAATTAAAAGTGAGAATCTACACTAAACCCTAGAAAAAACCCTTAGAATATTAATGAGAGACTATTCAAAGTGTTCTACAAGATATTTAATGTATCAACTTTATTTCTAAAACCCTATCATTAAGTAATTATGCAATATATAATTTAACCCTAAAAACTAAATAGAAAAGATAGCTGGCAGTAGGCATGTCGCACAAATACCCCTACGAGTTGTAATCTGGGTCTTGTAGCTAGTACTTGAACTTTTGGACTTCATTGTTATGGCCCACTATTATGAGTTGTTGCTTGGGCTATGATTTGTATGCTTTTCTTGTATCTAGGCCTTCAGTTCTTAGTCCAAAGTTTTTTGCTCTATCTTTCTTGTTATGCTTCTGCCTATACGAGTCATAGTGAGACCTATGACTCATTGGGTGCCCTCGTAGGGCTGACCTCCACTTAGCAGATTCTTGATTTTGCTCACTGTTTCTTGCTACGAGAGCACCCTATAACTCATTGCTTGGGCTATGACTCGTAGGATAAGTCGTATGTCCTGCACTTCAGCAAAATTAACAATTTTCTCCCAAAATCATGTCAACCTATCTTTTCTGTAATAACAACATAAAAACACATAAAAACCATAAAAAGTTGCATTAAGAACTTGCAAAATCCCTTGTTTTTGGCACCAAATATGCTGTATTTTGACAACACATAAAGGGTAAGTTATACAACATAGTTCATAACCCCTTCATGTAGAAGTTGGCCTTGTACTAGAGGGTAAGGCATATAACATTGTTCATAACCCCTCCTAGTAGACTTCACAATTCACAAGACCATAAACCTTAGCATAAGAACTCAATAACTCATCAACAATCGAGACTTGTAAAAATCAAGCAATAGGTCATAGGAAAACTTGAGAATTCTTGTGAAGACATTTTATCAAACACGTGATGGGCATATATAGACACATGTTCAAATCATACAAAATGCAAGAGTATGGATCATGAAAAAGTAAAATCAATGCATCTTAAAGTCATGTAAATCAATGCACTAATGCCATGGTAAAACCCCATCATGGGTAACATGCAAATCATATAAAACTTCACAATAGCTCATAGATTTCATAACTTAAATCATGTATAGTCTCAATAAACAAGATTAATTCATAATATAAGCTTATAATAGATATTCATGCATAATCTACAATATTTGATAAAACTCCAACATATTTCATGCTCATACTTCATAATAATAGATACCCATAAGAAATACAACTTGAAATATGAAATATTCACAAAATAGGAAGATTGGACTTCATGGGTGAAAGGACCCAATAGATGAAACCCACATACCTTAAACTTGGGTTTTTTTGATATAGACTTGAAGGAGAATTGAAGCTTCAATGGAGTTCTTGAAATGCAGAATTAAGCTTGAGACACTTGCATTTGGATGAGAATTTTCAAATAAAATGGTTGAGGTTTTAGAGAGGGTTTTTTAGTGATATGGAGTTGAAAAATGGCCCAAGTATGGGATATTTTATGTGTGAATAGGCATGGGGCCATGAATGCAATGCTCTTAGGCCAAAACAAAAAAAATAAGGATGTGCTAATGCTACTCCGTGATGGGTCCGCGTCGCAGAGCCATCGTGAACCCCTACTTGTTTTCAAAAAATTGGCAAAAATTATTTTTCACTATGGGTGTTCTAAAATCTGGGTTTATACATATTCCCCACTCAATTGTTCCCCCTAATAAAGAATATGAAGTCAGATTTTCTATATCATGTACGAATTTTGAGATATATGAAAATTACGATTATGGGCATTTTAGAAGCACATTTTGGGTCATTTCACTTGAAAATGAAATTATCCTCTCGGCAACTTGAATATGCAATGTCCCTCTTGGCAATGATGAAATGACCCTCTCAGCAACTTGAATATATAATGGCCCTCTTGGCAACTTAAATATGCAATGGCCCTCTCGGTAATGATGAAATAGCCCTCTCAGCAATATGAATATGACATGGCCCTCTCAACAAATAAATATGACATGGCCCTCTCAGCAAATGAATATGACATGGACCTCATGGCAGTAACATGAATAAGATTTGTTTCTTAGCAATAATATATATTCTTCCTAGCAATAACATGAATATGATGTCGTTTTGGCAATAATATGGTAGTGAAATCTGCTTTGTTTCTTAGCAATAATATATATTCTTCCTAGCAATAACATGAATATGATGTCGTTTTGGCAATAATATGGTGATGATATGCATATTATATTTCTTTTCGCAGTGATATAAATATGATGATAGTCTAACTATAACAAGGTGGATGGCTTAATAATGATCCAACAGTAATGAGGTGAATGGCTTGATAATGATCCAATTGTCAATAATTATCCAACTGTAACAAGGTGGATTGCTCAATATTGATCCAACTATAATGAGGTAAACGACTCGAAAATGATCCAACTATAACAAGGTGAATAATTCAATAATGATCGAAGTCTAACAAGGTGGATGGCTTAATAATGGATAACTACAAAAGGGTGGATGGTTTGAAAATGATCCAACTGTGACGAGGTGGATGACTAAAAAGTAATCCAACATAATGAGGTTGATGGCTGGAAAATGTTCCAACTGTAATGAGATTGACGACTCGATAATAATCCAACTATAACAAGGTGGATGGCTCGATAATTATCCAACTATAATGGGGTGGATGGCCCAATATTTATCCAATGGTAACAGGGAAGATGGCCTAAAAATGATCCAACTGTAATGAGATGGATGACTCTGTCACGACCCAAGTCTAGGGCCTAGATATGACATGGTGCATGGGTAACCTGAAGGGACCTCAAGCAATCCTCTTAACATATCATTACACATCCTTGGTCACTGGCGGAAACAATAAAACAATAATAAATAATAGTAAATAGGGATAAATGGGGCTATGGGACATCATTCATATCATAAAACATCAAGAGAGTAAAAGAGAGTTAAAACTCTTAGCATCACTGTATACTTATCCAATAACACCTCTAAAAATAGAATTTATCAGGGTCAAAGACAAGCAATTGGGCTCACCCTCATAGTCATAAGTAGCCAACATAAAAGGAGTTAATACATAGCATAATCAATAGAGAAGTAAGTTCTTGGAGTATGATGATGTTCATGCTCTAATAATAAAGCGGTGGTTGTCAGCAATTAACCAAACTGAAGGTTCGGGTCGAATGCACAAGGAATATAGAGTTTGACCACTAGATTCACTATCAATCATTTCGAGTATTGATAAATAAAATCTCTAAATGGGGAGGGGGTTGTGATTCAAGAAAAAAATAAAATAAACACTATACTACGATGCAAAAAAAACACTCAATTTTAGGGACAACTTGGGAATTGTATTCCCCATGGTTCTTTGACTCGATTACCCTAGGTAACATAACTACAATTGGATGTTCGCATGCAGGACGTTAACTTAGGTTCTTCCAGCCCTCTTGTGAAGGTGAAGGTTGAATTTCACCATGGTGCTTGGTCAACCACCATGGTGTGCCAACTAACCATTACCAATTGTCCTAGTCAACCTCCTCTTGGTCAGGTTTGGTTGATTAGACGAAAACACATTAATTGAATACTGTCATCTACTTCACTTTTCCTATTCGTCACTACCTTGGTCGGCATCGTGATAGTAGGTGGGGTTTGGTGTTGGCTACCACAAAACAACAATCATAATGAAGGAAAATAAACAATACATGCAAAACCCCAATCATAGAAATGCAATAAACCTACGTTATCACAAGTCAAATACCCATGGTTCTCACAACCCTAAGTTGCGGGTGCTTAGCTACTCATGGCTAAGGCAAAATAAGAAAAAAATGCAAATAAATGACATGATTGACAATTTTACCTAAGACAATAAAGATTGAAGACACCACAAGTTATAAACCAAAAGCTTGATTAGATTGACAATGAGCATAAAGCAAGGATTACCATCCCTAAAATTGGGTTTTTTTTAAGAGAAAAAGATAATCTAAACTTAAAACCTAAGAGTTTCATGAAGAAAATATTCAAAGATGATAAAAACTTCTCTAGTCTGAATCTCCCCTTTTAAAACCCTAACTTAAACTATGTATAGTGTTTACGAAATAACCTTAAAAATTACACAAAAAAGATAGTTAGCAGCTGGTATGACTTGTAAGATGGCCTATGAGTCATAATCGGGGTCTCATATCAGGTTCTTGGGATCTTGGACTCAAATGGTACGACTCAGTGGTACGAGTCATAGCTTGGGCTACAACTAGTATGCTCCTCTCATAGTCTAGGCCTTTAGTTTATGGTCCAACATTTTGGCTCTCTGATTCATTTTACGAGTCCACTTATACGAGTCGTAGAGAGACTTACAACTCGTAGGATAGCCTCATAGGGGTGACCTCCACTTAGCAAATTTCTAATTTTTAGTCTTTGTTTCTACTTATGACACACCCTATGGCCTGTAGCTTAGGCTACGACTCATAGGTGAGCTCGTATGTCCTATGATTCAGTGAAATCTGCAACCTTTCTTCAAAATCATGCCAACCTAACTTTTCTGCAAGAACAACACAAAAAATATAAAAATCATAAAAAATCGCATTAAGAACTCACAAAATCCCTTGTTTTACGCCACAAATATGTTGTATTTTGATAGCACATGAACATCCTCAACTTAGAATTATTACTTGTCCTCAAGCGTTGACTCAACCTATGCAGACAAAGCAAAATACATAGCAGCTATACTAATGGAATACACATCAATTCCATTTATTCGGGTACCCAACTATCATTTTCAAAACCAGATTCCAAAGATACTGAGTATAAAAATACATGATGATGAGCCTAGTAACCCAACTATGATAGGCTAAGGAGCATCAACAATCCACAATCACTGGTGCTGCCATATGCTAATTATGAAGTGTAAATACCCTCACAGAAAAGAAGTCCCTCTTACTCACTCAAGAAGCATTTAAAATTCAGTGACTGAGGAAGCATTCTCACTCTCACAATTGAAATTCATGCATACTAACTAACACTATAGGCTTGCCTCTATACTCATCTTCTAGCTTGGTGATAAAGTGAATTTGGATCACTTTAGGATTTATGAGCTTGTAACATAGGTTCAGGGGGCTTTGGTATGGCATTTTAGGCAAGTAGTTAATAAAAGCTATCCTTAAACCATGTTTACTAGCACTTTTTGCTTTCATAACCAAACCCTTTTCAATAAATCCACCCTTATTCTCCTATTTCAAACCTTTTTCTCGAGTGCTTTCTTTCTATTTTCAACTGTGCCTTATTTCTGAATTTAATTATTTCTACTTTTTCTCAATTCAAGGCACTTTTCTTTTCTTACTTAGCTCATGATTTTTCATTTCTTTCTTTATTTCCCAACTAACCATCTCATTGTCATTACTTTACCACAATAAGGGACACCCTCAACTTAGGCTTTTAGCCTGATGTGAAGTACACAATATCTATTCCTCAAACTAGGGCTATAACTTGTAGCCACCCTCAACTTAGGGTTTTACCCTCAATTTAAGGTTTGCATATCCAAGGATAGACTAGGGCCAATATCAAGGTATTTCATCAAATAAGGTTAAGCTAGAATGATGTCAAGAAAGAATAAGTACATGAGAAGCTCAAAAATTTGGAACAAGGGATTCAGTCACTCATTTGGTGAGTCATTTAGGCTAAAAGTGGGTTCACTCAAAGAACAAAGGCCTATGATCTTTCCCATATCAACCACATCACTAAACCAATCTTAGAGTACTAAGGCAAGTTCTAAGTCCATACAAGATGCATGAATGCAGCAAAATAAGCTCACTACACACATGGCATTGCACCCACAATCAAGTATGGACTCACATGTCATGCTTCAAGCCTCAACTTACCTTTTCGTTATCCAAACAAACATCACCAGATCATCAAAATGCCTGAGTGCATCCTAATCACAATTTCAAAAATTTTGAGGGTGCCCAATTTTTCAAATCATCTAAAAAAATTTAAAGACTATGTGTATGCAACAGACAACACTACTATGAATTTACATATTATCTACACTACCTAAACATGCTGGTTCAACATAAAAGTAAACATTCACAAGGAAAAAGAATCACGACGAGAAAACCTTGGGATCAAAAAAAGGGAAAGTTATGGACTCGAGGTTACTCAGACTTCACCTTAATCCATAACTTTCCACACCCCACAAAAATAGGATACTTTGTCCTCAAAGTAAAGACATGAATGAAAACAAAACACGATAGAATATATATATATATATATATATATATATATATATATATACATACATTAAAACCAAAAACTAATATCCATAATATAGGTAAAAATAATATCTAACATAAAAATATTTAAACACATCTAAAAACCAACATAATAAAAAGATCGTCTAACAATAGAACAAAGTATCCATAAAGACAAAATAAGAAATGGGGCCAAAAAAAGTCAACCATCATGGTGTATCAAGCACCAGTCTCTGGCTAATCTGTGGGGTCCTGGGCACTATCTCCTCCTTAGCAGTCTGGGTCGTAAATGTACGTGAACTACCCTCTCCATGTGAATGCTGGTGCTCTCTATCTCGCTGTAAGGCCACCAATAGGACCGACTTCTGCACTACCTCCTTGGTATCGGCTCCTCCACCAGGACTGCTGGGTCATCAAGTTGAGGATTCTTCTGGCTCATCTCTAGATCATCATCATGCTCAAAGGGCCTCTTCCCACAGACATGGGGACAGTCAGCTAGTCAATCAAATGCCACATCACTCGCTAGTGCTACTTCTAGGATTGCAACAAGGGCTGCTAACATTTACAGTTAGTCGGCCTTAAACTTGGTGAAATGCCCCAGACATTCCTAGGAATGCCCCCATAAGCATAGTTCCTTTTTATCTCAAATCGAGGATATTTAAACACCCCTCCACGTGGCTAGGGGCTTCCATTCAAGCTAGTTAGTGAGTCCTCATATCTGAGGGTAATATCTATGTTCTTATGTTATGTATTGAAGACTATCTTTCCTTTTGTTATACTTTGACTATGAGAGTGAGCCCGATTACTTGTCTTGGCCCTCACTAAGATCTATGTTAGAGGTGATGTTGGACAAATATTTATTATACTTGAGCTTTGACTAACTTATGTTATTCAAGCTATTTAAATATGAGTCTCTCTCCCATAGTCCCATTTTCACCTTGTTTATGTTTCTTATGATGAACTATCTTACTTTCGCAACCAAAGATATGTGATGATATGTTGTGAGGCTTTTTTGGGGTTTCTTCAGGTCCCCATTCGCCGATCACGTCTAGGCCCTAAGCTTGGATCTTGACAAAGATGGTATCAGAGCACTAGGTTGATAGATTCTCGGAGTCCAACACACCACATCGATTAGAGTCTTAGTCATGATTTTGTTGTGCACTAAAACTATGAGTAGGAGGCCATGAGACGTTTTAGGAAAAGTTTCCCTTCTTCTTGTTCTAAGTCATGCTATAAAGTTGGAGTAAGATTTTCACCTAATGATTATTCTTTGCTATGCTAGATCATGTCTAACACTTGAGGTAGAAGGGCCCCAACCCCCGAGGAGCAACCTACCAGTGGTGAGTTCTTGGATGCCCTCACAATGCTTGCCCAAGTTGTGGCCAACCAAGGTAACCAAGGGGTCTAAGCCCCTCGTGCTACTACCCCAGGAGCTAGGGTAGGGTACTTCATGAGGATGAATCCTCTGGTATTTTATGGGTCAAAGGTAGATAAAGATCCTTAAGAATTCATTTATGAGGTCTACAAGATTTTAACTATCATGGGTGTTGGGCCGAGTGAAAAGGCGGAGTTGGCGGTATACCAACTCAAAGGGGTATCCCAAATATGGTATGCTCAATGGAAGGGGGAAAAGGGAAATGGTATTGTGATTCTATGGGAGGAGTTCAAAGTGGCCTTTCTTAATCAATTCTTCTCACTTGAGCTTAGAGAAGCTAAATTAATAGAGTTCATGAACTTAAAACAAGGTACAATAAGTGTGAGGGAGTATGCCCCGAAATTCACCCAACTTTTAAAATATGCTGCTCAATTGGTGTCCGATGCAAGGACTAGGATGAATAAATTTGTGATGGGTGTCTTCGACTTGGTAAGTGAAGAATACCGATCAACTATGTTGAATGGTGAAATAGATTTATTCCAGCTAATGATGTATGTTGAACAATTAGAGGAAGAAAAAATTAGGAAGAAGAGGGGTAAGGAGGCTAAGAGGCCCATTTTGAAGGGAAGTTCCAGAGTCCCAAGGAAAGAAGGGTTATGATGCCTTATGCTAGATGCCCAAGGTATGGTAGATGCCATGACGACCCATGCTTAAGAGGTACCGATGCTTGTTATAGATGTGGGGAGATGGGTCATAAGATGAATGATTATCCTCGTAAGCACAACAAGGGTAAGGGTGGTGAAGTTGATCAGGAGGGTTCTCCAAGACGTAATCAGTTCTATTCCTTTCAAAGGAGGCAAGAGGTAGATGGAGTGCCCGATGTTACTACCGGTATATTAAACTTTCCTTGACTTAGATGTGTGTGCATTCTTAGAGTCAGTGTGCCATTGTCTCTTTCTTTATTCTTTTGGTTGCTAGTGAGCTTCTTTTGTGCTCTGAGTTATTATTCGAACCTTTGGTATTTACATCTTGGTTGTGTATATTATTACTAGAAAGTCCATAGGTATTGTTCCATGTTCATACTGCATTAGGTCTTGCCTTGTGGCTTGTTGGATTTGATGTGGTGGATTTTGATGTTGTACTTGGAATGGAATAGTTGCATGTATATTGTGTCACCTTTGGTGGTAGGACCCGTAGAGTTAGATTTTGACTCCCTTATGAACCCATCTTTGAGTGGGGGCTTGTCAAGTGGTAGCCAAAGAGGTAGGTCCATTCTTGTCTTAAGGTTTAATTGATCTCTAAGGGTTTCCCCATATTCTTATTGCATATAAGTCTCATTTTGTGATCTTGGGTAAACTTAACTTGATGTGTTGAATGTCTTGGGATAGTTTGGGCTACTTGCATAGCATGTTTTCATTGAGTGTAGAACCCGAAGGTTGTAATATGATGGTTGAGGATGATCGATCTATTTGGTCAACTACAATGGGTTAGTCACTTCCCTAATATTGTTCCTTGGTTTGGGTTTTGTCCCCAAGTGAGGATGAGGGTAGGTGATATCCCTAAGTGTCTTTTCAGAGTAGGAGTGAGCATTATTTGCATTAGTAGAGTTATTTGGTTGACTTATACACTGGCTATGTTTATGGATTTCATGAATAGGGTCTTAAAACATTACCTCGGCATGTTTGTGGTGGTCTCTAGTAATGAAGTATTGATTTATTTAGACCTTGTGAATTATTTGTGGGTAGGGTTGCAAGTCTTGGGAGATGAGAGGTTGTTTGCTAAATATGATAAGTGTGAAATGTGGGTAACAAGAAGATGTTTATAATTCTTTAAGGATTATGAATGAGTGTGCAGTATATTTCCCCATTGAGGCTAATATTGTTGTTGATGCTCTAAGTGGGGTGCCTATGGGTAGCCTAGCATATGTGGATGATGGTGACAAAGAGGTGACTAGAGAGGTCCATTGGGTTGGCTAGATTGGGGGTTAGGTTGGAAGAAGTTGAGCATGGTGGTGTAGTATTCTTGATGGTTTCAAATCTTCATTGGTTGAGGAGGTCTAGTTTAAGCAAGGCCTCAATTCTGTCTTATTAGAGTTAGAAGTTCTGGGTCAAAAGATGATAGAGTGGAGGTTGTCTCCCAAGGGGGAGATAGTGGTTCTCAGCTGCTCGATCAGCTTTTTGTTCTTCAGTAACCCTGGGCAGAGTATAGCAAGATACGCCACATAAAAGTCATGGACTATGAAAGGGGCATACTTGGACAGCTGCTACATAGTCCATCATAGCCCGTGTCTGTCTAATTCTTCATCCAATCCTGGCATCTTATCCAATCCTGAGTCATTCAATCTAGACTCTTCATGAAATTGCCATACCAGTTTTGCACTGTCCCGTAGGCTCTAAACCTTGGTCGTATATCTCCTTCATCCCTGGGACACACCATCTGTGGTCAACAGGAGGTTGGGAATGGACTTCTTCCTACTAGGTCTGCGAGGTGCTCTCAGACTCCGACTCTAACCCCGAGTGTGTAGGGGTCATCTGTGGTAGGCTGCTATCAGACCCATCCTCATTACCCTGCTATTCCCCTCTTCAGACTAGGAGGAACTGCTGACTTCCATGGGAGTCTACCCTGTACGTGATCGGGTTTGAGGTATGTTCGCTTTGGGGTCTATTATAACCTTGTAAACTTCTAGAGACCCCTCAGATCTCTCAGCCTCAGAAGATTCGTCAATCAACCTCCGTTGAAAGGATTGGATTGCTAGTTTGTCCTTTGGAGGCATTGTATCTGCAAAACAACTATACGACCTATGTGAGCATCAAGATGTTTGATAAAACCTATCACATAATAGAGAATAAGAAATGCAAACACTTAAAACATAGAAACAAAACAAAATAGAAGACAAAAATCTCTGATGTAATTGCAGGTCTGCAGGTATGAGTACAGTTATGATTCGTAGGGTATGCGAGTCGTACACTGGCCTTGTAGTAAAAAACATTTCTTATAAAAATGAATTCTAAACTCAGATACGAGGGGAAGTTACTGTAACACCCCACACCTTACACTACTAGTACTATATAAATGAAATATGATATGGCTTTTCAAATTAGCACCAATTTTTAAAAGTGCTTGAATCTTATGTTAGAGGGCGATATGTGTATCTAATGCTGAAGAGATTCATGTATAAATAAGTTTTAAGTCAAATTTAGGAGATCACAACCTTAAATGGAGTGAGAGAAGTGAGGTGCTTGTAGGACTTAGGAAACTAGTAGGTGAGTCACCAATTTGCTTAGCTTAAACTTGCTAGCTAAACGGAGACGAGGCCCGATGTCGAATTTGCCCAATTCCAATTATGAATAAAGTCTATGTTAAGGGTGTAACCTTAGCCCATGTCTTAGCATCATAAATGGACTATACTTACAACCCAAGATGAAGAATAAAAGGTCCTTATGAATAAAGTCCGTGTTAAGGGTGTAACCTTAGCCCATTTTTTAACACCCAAGATGAATAATAAAAGGTCCTAAGTACATCACAACCCACTTGACTAATTGGGCCAAAACTAAGGAGAAAAGGGAAAAGTGGGCAGCCAAGGCCCAACCAATTTGAACCCAACAAGGCCCAAGTGAAAGGGGCAAAAAACTGTATCATGAACTTAGTAAAGTAAGGCTAAAAATACCTTAGTAGTTCGGCCAAAGTCCCCCTTTAAAAAGAGTTTAAAACAACTCCCATAAGCCATTTCAACTTGAAAAAAAAATCAGATTGCTTGCAAGTTCGACTTTTAGGGTTCTTAAAGAATAAGAGACTTTTAGGGTACTTAGAGAAGACCTACACCTTGAGGGTAAAGGTAAGTAAGAACACTTATGTGTTTAGTATGGTTTTCTTATGTAAAACAAGAGGCTAAGCTGATTATACCTTTGTTGAAATTGTTGGACAACATGTGTTCCAAAAGTTGTTCTACATTTTTCTTGTTTATTTGGAAGCTTTTCCCTTTTTGGTTGGATTGATTATGAAGGGAGGTTACTCTTATTAATGTGTATTGGTTCTATAATGATGTATAAATGTTGTTGTACCATTTTTACAGTCCATGAAAGTGAGTTTTTGTGTGATATCGTAATAGTGCTCGTAATAGAAACTTATGGGCTGATTGATTGAGGACTATGGTCTCACATCCTACACCTATTTTGAGGACTATTTTTGAAATTTTTAGGACTAATTTTATATGTATATATGGTGGGGCTGTTTGGTTAAAGTTGGAATAGGTTTGGAATCGTCGATGTCAAAATGTAGCGAAGGGATATAACATTATGCTGCCCATTTGTATATTGTGTATAATTGTTATGTGTTGTACTTTGTGGGCTATTGTAAGGCTTTTATGGGACTAAGACTGGTTGCCCATGATATGTATATGATAATATGTATTAGAAAATAAGATTAGGGTGGAAAGGTTGAAAGTATACGCTCGGGTTTTTAATTATCCATTTGTTGCCCATACATTGTTTTTTATGAGATTGGGCTATCAACATGTGTCTATTACCTGCTAATGCTAGTTTTATAACCTACTATTTTGTAGAATAATATTTGGAGGAAGGGAAGGTTATCTCGAGGTAATAGCGAGGTGGTACAACGAGGTATGTAAGGCTACTTAATTTCGTATTACTCGGCATGAAATCTAGATTATTCCTTGGCACATAAAGGCACTTACCAACTCCGACACAACTATTAACCGTGTCTCCACTCTTTCACAAGTTCATATGCTCCCATACATAGTCACCTTCAAATCTACATACATACGTGGATACCAAGTTACAAAGGTCCTTGTTGCTAAATAAAGTTCACAAGTTGTTTCATCTCTTACGAGGGTGGTAACCCGAGGGGTGGAAGAATCACCTAGCCAGTGTCGATCCTATCATGAGGGGTAGCCTAAGGGGTTAAAGGAAAAGCCTAGCTAGGGCCGACCCTGATATAGATTTACCATTGATCAACTAGTTATTTGTATTACTTATTGTGCACAAATTATACAGTAAAGGTAAAGTAATAAAAGGAACATAAAGTACATAATCCCACAATATAACTAAAGGTGGTCTCTTATCCTACACCAGTGCATAGTTTCATTTGAGTTTTTACTTCATATATAGTGTTTCCAGCCATACATATTCAGTACATTATCTCGTATTGGTGTCCCTTACGGGGGACCTGCATTTCATTTTGCAGGTACAGGTGCTAGTAGATCTCCCCATTAGGAGTACAGGATATCCAGCTTTGGTTACCAAGCTCTAGGTTGCTGCGGAGCTTTGCGTGTCTAGGGCTTACATTTTTGTGTTGTACAGTTATCAAGGCGGGGCCTGTCCTGACCCTTATCAGATACTTTTCCTTATCTAAAGGCTTTGTAGACTATGTAAATTAAATTATGGTCATGTCTCGTACTTTAGACAACGTGGCCCCAATGGCCTAGTCATATGCATTTCCTTTTGGCTTGTTATTATTATTTACTTTCTTAAAGGCATGTTGAACATATAAATCCCTTATAATATGTATAAAAAGCACATAGATACAGGTTGGCTCTCCCAAGCCTTATCGGCAACAGGTGTCAGCCGCCTTAACGGGACTTTGGGCGTGACAAAAGTGGTATCAGAGCGGATCGTCCTAGGGAGTCTACAAAGCCATGTCTCTGTAGAGTCTTGTTTATCGAGGTGTTATGCACCACATTTATGAGCAGGAGGCTACGTGGCATTTAGGAGTTGTTACTTACTTTTCATTCTTTAGATCATGCCATAGAGCCAAGTGTAATAAGTAGATTATGTCTAACTTCTAAATTGTTTTATATAACAGGTATGCCAGAAACCAGGAATAATAAAGGAAAAAGGAAGGAAGTAGAAGTGGTGGTTGGTATAGCCAGTCAGGTGAGATAGAGAAATGAGGCTCAAGATGGGTCCCCGTCACAGATATCTCTACCTCCTCCAGCTCCTGATGAACTTGGAAGTAGTGACATTCCCCTAGAACCACCTATCAATGCTATCGTGAAGAATCTGAGAAATACAGTCCAACTATTGACTCATATAGTTGCTAGCCAAGGTTAAAGACAGAAAGGTCCAGATCTAGGTGCAGGTGGTGCGAATATGGCAGCTGGCACGAGGATACGTGATTTCCTTAATTTGGACCCTCCATCATTCACTGGGTTAGATCTTTATGAAGATCCCTAAGACTTTATTGATCAGATCCAGCATACTTTAGATGTTATGCATCTGAGTGGTATAGAAGCTGTCGAGTTAGCGACATATAGGTTGAAAGGTGTGGCTATATTGTGGTATGAGGCCTGGAAGCAACCTATGTAGAGTCTTGTTTATTGATATGTTGTGCACCACATTTATAAGTAGGAGGCTACGTGGCATTTAGGAGTTGTTACTTTCTGTTCATTCTTTAGATCGTGCAATAGAGCTAAGTATAATAGGTGGATTATGTCTAACCCCTAAATTATTTTGTACGGCAAGTATGCCAGAAACCAAGAGGAACAAAGGTAAAGGGAAGGAAGTAGAAGTGGTGGTTGGTTTAGCCAGTTATGGGAGGCAACAAAATAAGGCTCATGATGAGTCTCCATCAACGACATCTCCAACTCCTTCAGCTCCTGATGAACCTGGGAGTAGTGAAATTCCCCCAGAACCACATATTGATGCTACAATGCAAGATTTGAGAAATGCAGTCCAATTATTGACACGTATAGTTGCTAGCCAAGGTCAAAGACAAGAAGGTCCCGTTATCGGTACAGGTGGTGCAAATAGGGCAGTTGGCATGAGGATACGTGATTTTCTTAATTTGGACCCTCCATCCTTCACTGGGTTAGATCCTAATGAAGATCCC
>DF364039.1:0-31005 GCA_000787875.1 Solanum virginianum | reverse complement strand
CTTGCACTTATATAATGTATGTAGATATAACACATGTCTCTCCTCAAATGAAAATAATATTTGCCATCATAATTAGAACCAATCACCACAATATACTTTATAAATTTCTAAACATATATTTCCTCCACTTGTAAATACCAAAGAAAGATTTAGTAACTTAATCTTGTAAATGTACACTTGTACATATCCAATGTCAATAAGCTCATTTTCACAAACCTTTACAAAGATTCTAAATAAAAATTCAAATTTTTTCAAAAAGGTGCACTTACGTGTCAACTCTCATTTACACATACCTTTACAAAGATTCCAATTAAAATTTCAAATTCTTCAAAAGGTGCACTTACGTGTCAACTACCCTGAAAATGACACTAGCGACCACAAATGTTAACTATGGTACCAAAACACAATTGTGCGGGTTCTAACACTTATGAACGTTAACATTCATACTTTGTCCTTATTTAGCCTCCTTCAGACTTTGACATCATGTCACGACCCAAGACTAGGGCCTAAACATGACCGGCGAATGGGGGACCCAAAGGAACCCCAAACAAGCCTCATAGCATATCATTACACATCTTTGGTCATGGAAGTAAGTAAAATGACAATAAGAGATAAGCATAACCAAGGGGAAATGAGACTAATGGTGAACTTCGATATCATAAACATCAAAAAACAAGAGAGTCAAAGCTCATCTCCACGCCCCAAAGGGAAAATGGGACTAAGGGTGAACTTCCATACCATAAACATCAAGAAACAAGGGAATTAAAGCTCATAGTATAGATACATATCGTGTCCAACAACACCTCTACTACATAGATAAGAGCGAGGGCTAAGACAAGCAACCGGGCTGATCCTCATGATAATAATAAAAGGTAGTCCAAACATAAAAGACATAGTCTAAACATAAGCTTGAGAGAAGGTAGATATTGTCCCTGGACTTGAGGACTCACCATAAGTTAACTTGAACAATTAGCCACGAGGAGAATCAATAGGAGCTTCGGTTCCTACACGGTGATATCTTGTAGGCATAGAGTATGTATTAGTATTTTTGAATGTACTAAGTATGTAGGATGCAAATGCAATAATAGATAGGCATCAAAAGCAAAATGTATAATCATAAGCAATGACATGTATGAATGATGCTTGAAGTAAAACTATGCTTATATATAACATACTATGAGTGTAAGGAGTGACCATTTTTAGTGCAAGCCAAGGCCTAACACCCCCTGAGGTATGAATCCCTTTATGAGGTTGATGGAGTACAAAGCCCCCATTGAGGTTGACAGAGTACAAACCCCCATCAAGGTTGATAGAGTACAAACCTCCCATCAAGGTTTATGGGTACAACACCCAACAAGGTTACTTGGGCCCATCCCCTCGAGCTAGGCGACCAAGGTACCAACCCCTCAATAGGTTACTCGGCCTACAATCCCTCGAGCTAGACTTGGTCATCCCCAACACTATATAGAGATAATATGATATATACATACACTTCTTTCATCATTGTATGCATACGTTCCTTTTCATCATCATTCCATCATCATTCCATCATCACTTCATCATTATTCCATCATCCTTTCATCATCATATAGTCATTCAACTCATAAGACATGCGATGGACCTTCAATTCCTTAAGAAATCATAATCGGACATTTTATCAAATACATGGAAGGTATGTAGTACCAGTATAAAACCATGCGATTCAAGAGTGAAATCATGCCAGAAAACTTGAAGTAAAATAGCCCACCAATAGTTAGTAATACCATCCTGCAAGATACATTGAAAACCCTCATCAAATATCAAGAGAGATCATAGTTCTATAACTTAAAACATATATAATATAATAGGTAAATCATCATATGTTATAGGCTTAAAAATGAGATATCATGTATTTTTAATCAAACTTTCATAAAATCCCAATATAATATATGATCATAATCTCTAATGAATAATACCCATAAGAAACATAACTTGGAAGCATGTAATTTTCATAGAAATGGAAGATTGGGCTTCATGGGTGAAAGGTATCCATGAATGAAACCCACATAACTTAGACCTTAAATTTCTTGTAATTGAGTTGTGAAAGACTTGAAGTTTGGAAGTGGGTCTTGAAATGCAATGCTTGTTCTTGAGTTTTCTTGAATTTATATTGGGGTTTTGATGGAGGCTCTTGAGAGAATTTGAGAGTGTATTCCAATTGGGTGGAGTGAATTTGATCTTTAGAAATAGGGTTAGGTCTTTAGGAGGTGTTAAGATAGCATAGGAAAAATAGTAATAGAAATGGCTAAATTTACGAAATGCCATTAATAAGGCGAAATTTGGCAAAAACCTGTGTATCACCTTGCACATACAAGTTCTACAAAAACGGGCATAACTTCTCACCCGAACTCTAAATAAGGTGAAATCAAATGCATTGGAAAGATAATTAAAAGAGTTTTGATTTGGTAGGTCATGGGCCACCAGTTCTTTGTGTGCTAAGAGATATTACCCTTTAAAGTTGACCCTTCTGCCTGTACTTGTGTAAAACTTAGCCAACAGAAATTTCATTGAACTTGGCTTGATATAAGGAACTCATGATGGTCTTAAACGATATAAATAAGCTTGACTTAGATTTTGAATGAGAGCTTGAAGCTTGAAGGAGTTTCTTGAGACCCGAAAGTGAGTTTGGGACACTTGAATTGGGTGAAATATTTGTCTAAGTGTTTGAGAGAGTATAGGGGAATGTGTTGTATGATATGAAAATGAAATATGGCTAAGCATAGGTATTTTCACGTTTGGAAACACTTAGGCCCAAGACCAAAAAGTCTTGGACCGAACAAGAAAAATATCTCACAAAATGAACTGAGGCGCGCCTTGGGCACGAAAACCTCACTAGAAAGTGAATTTTGGGAAAATGAAATTGCGATTTGTTTGCTCTAAAATTGGGTTTAGACCCATTTCTCACTCAATTTGACCCCCTGATCAAGAATATGAAGTCGAATTTTTAATATTAAGCATGAATTTTGAGATATATAGAAATTACGATTCCGGGAGCTTTTGAGGAACATTTTCGGACACTTTTTGGGTCATTTCAATATCTCCCCCTTGGGAACATTTGTCCCCAAATGACAAAGTAACATATATGAGAAGAGTAATCATGAAAAAATCAGCCCCAACAAGAATGCAACAACAAACTTAAAACACCATCTTCAAAATCTCAACAAAGGTGTTAAAATCACCATGAACCTTTTCAATATAAACATGAATGCATGCAAATGACTTATGGGCTGAAACATAAGACTTGGGATCATGAAAGGACTCGACGTGTTATCATAAACTTGAATAGAATGAAAGAGGTACGAATAAATGCTCGTTTCGGCTCCCCGAGAGACACTTCCGACTTAGCAATTCGTCTAATGGGCTTTGACGAACACTACCCTTACAAATCAACCTTTACTCATATCCACCCTACTTTCCATTGGACCTTCTCACAAGTCAACTCATCCTCCACATCGTCCACAACCTCAAGAATCCTATAACACTAGAATCACCAACACACCTCCTTAATCATAGAACCATGAAGAACCGGACGAACCATATCCTTATCCAAAGGCAATTCCCATTTGTACGCAACTGCACTAACCTTCCTCAACACCCTGTGAAGACTCACAAACCATAAATCCAATTCCCTCTTCACGGGGGGCAAACCACATGTTTCATGAGCAAAACCTTCAATTAGCCCCAATCACTAACTTTGGATTCAAACTCTCTTCTCCTCACTTTGACATAAGACTTTTGATGACTTGTACGGTCTCCAACCTTTCTATTATCAACTGTACCTTCTCCATAGCATCCCTAACCAGATCCGCACCCAACAAAGCCATTTGTCCCACTTCAAACCACCCAATCGGTGATCTATAATGCCTACCATATGGAGTCTCAAAAGGAGCCCTACTAATGCTAGAATTATAGCTACTACTAGTCTCATCAAGAGCCCTCTTCCTTAAGCCATCAACACTAGGCGCACACAACCTACCTTGGTACCTAAAGGCACCATCTCCCCTTTCGGAGAAAACCTCCATTCTACCATCTTCTCACCCAAAACTTCCAATTCTAATAAACCAAAATCAAGGCCTTGCTTAAACTAGACCTCTTCAACAAAAGAAGATTTTGAACCATCAAGAATACCACACCACCATGCTCAACTTCCTCCAACCTAACCCCCAACCTAGCCAACTGATGGACCTCTCTAATCACCTCTTAGGCATCATCATCCACATATGCTAGGCTACCCATAGGCATGCCACTTAGAGCATCAACCACAACATTAGCCCTTCCAGGATGATAACACACACTCATATTAGAATACCTAAGAAGTTGTAACTACCTTCTTTGTCTCAAACTAAGATCCCTTTAAGTGAGCACATATTGGAGGCTCTAGAGAACGGTAACTACACTAACATGCACCCCATACAGCAATGGCGTCAAATTCGCAAAGCAAAAGCCCCGGCAGCCAACTCAAGGTCATAGATAGGGTAATCCTTCTCACACATCTCAATTTATATAAAAGCATAGACTTCCATCCAACATCTTGCATCAATACACAACCCAAAACAATCTGGGTTACATCACAATACACAACCAACCCTTCCAACCCTTCTGATAGAGATAAGATAGGAGCGGACACAAACTTTTCCTTCTTTTGGATCAACTTAGTCATGGGAGAAGCAATAAAAGAGGACCCATTCACAAACCTCTGGTGCTAACCCGCCAAGTCCAAGAAGCTTCTAATATCCAAGGGAGTCAAAGGTCTAGGCTGAATTCTATTCACGTATATCTCCTTGAGATCAATCTTAATACCATCCTCTGATAACATATGACCTAGGGAGGTGACCTCCTTTAACCACATTTCACACTTCACATACTTAGCATACCATTCCTCCTACCCCACGATTTGCAACACTACCCCCAAATAATTCGCAAGGTCAATACTTTGTCACTAGAGGCCACCATAAACCAAACAAGGTAGGGATTAAAGACCCTATTCATGAGACTTATGAACATAACCGGTGCATAGCCAACTAAACAACTCTAACATACTAGACAGGCTCACTCCTAATCCGAAAAGACACTTAGGGACACTACCTTTCCTCATCATCACTTGGGAAAAAAACCAGAACTAAAGATCAAGCTTATAGAAGTGACTAAACCATTGTAGTTGACCAAATAGATCGACCATTCTTAATCATCATATTACAACCTTATGGGTCCTACAGTCAAAGGAGACACAATATGCAAGTAGCTGAACCATCTCAAGACCTCCAATCCAATAACCAAGCTCAACCAAAATCGTAAGACAATACCCTATGTAATAAGAACATGAGGGCAACCCTTAGGGATCAATTATAACTTAAGACAAGAAATGGACTTACCCCTTAGCAACGACATTACAAGAAAAGCCCCCCCAACTCAAGGACAAACTCAATAGAGAATCAAAACTTAACTCTACGGGCCTCACATCAAGGAAGACACAACATACATGCAACTAATCCACCCCAAGTATAACATCAAGGTCTACCACAATAAATCCAACAAGTCACAAGGCAAGACCTAATGTAATATTGATGATGTTCACGCTCCAATAAGAAAGCGATCGCTATCAGCAATTAACCTAACTGAAGGTTAGGATCGAATCCACAGGGAATATGGGGCTTGACTATAATATTTCACTGCTAACCATTTCAAGCATCAATAACTAAAATCTCTAAATGGGGGGGGTTTGTGATTCAAAAACAAAAGTAAAATTATGACTATACTATTACTTAGGAAAAACACTCAATTTTAGGACAACTTGGGAATTATGTTCCCCATGTTTCGTTGACTCGATTACCCTAGGTAACATAACCACAATTGAAGATTAGCATGCAGGACGATAACTTAGGTTCTTTCTGCCCTTTTGTTAAGGTGAAGGTCTAATTTCACCATGGCACTTGGTCGGCAACCATGGTGTGGTAACTAACCATTACCAATTATCCCAGTCAACCTCCCCTTGGTCAGGTTCGGTTGATTAGACGAGAAGACATCGATCAAATTCTATCACCTATATCCTTTTTCCTATTCGTCACTACCTTGGTCGGGATCATGATAGTAGGCAGGGTTTGGTGTTGGCCACCACTAAACAACAATCATAATGAAGGAAAATAGACAATAAATACAAAACCCTAATCATAGAAATACAATAAACCTAGGTTATCTCAAGTCAACTACCAATGGTTCTCACAACCCCAAGTTGTGGGTGCTAAGGTACTCATGGCTAAGGAAAAACAAGTAAAAATACACTTAAAAGACATAAAAAAGAGTTTTACCAACAACAATGAAGCAAGTAGGCACCAAAAGGTGCAAACCCATAAGCTTGATTGATCAACAATGAGTACAAGGCATGATTTACAATCCTCAAAATGAGTTTTCCAAGAGAAAATAGTAAACTAATCTAAAAACTAAGAAAAGATTCAAAAGATGATTATAAAATGTCTCCTGGTCGAACTCCCTTCTAAAACTCTAAGTTAAAATATATATAATATTTACAAAATAACCCTAGAATTTACACAGAAAAGGCAGCTGGCAGTTGATAAGTCTCGCAGATACATTTCGTAGGATGACCTACAAGTCATAGTCGGGGTCTCGTATCAGGTTCTTGGCATCTTGGACTAAACTGGTACAACCCATAGGTACAACGTTGCTTGAGCTATGACTCGTATGTTCTTCTCAAAGTCTTGGCCTTCAGTTTTTGGTCAACATTTTGGCTCTTTGATTCCTGCTATGGGTCCACCTATACGAGTTGTAGTGAAACTTACAATTAGTAGGATGGCCTCGTAGGGGTGACCTCCACTTTGCAGATTTCTAAATTTTGGTCTCTGATTCTTGCTATGACACACCCTATGACTCATAACTTGGGCTATGACTCGTAAGTGTACTTGTATGTCTTAAGCTTCAGCAAATTCTGTAACTTTTTTCAAAATTATGTCAACCTAACTTTTCTACAAGAAAACACAAAAAACACATAAAAACCATAAAAAGTCATATTAAGAACTCACAAAATCCCTTGTTTTATTCATCAAATGTGTTGTACTTTGACAGCACATGAACACCCTCAACTTGGAATTGTTGCTTGTCCTTAAGCGATAACTCGATCTATGCAGACAAAGAGACATACATAGCCACTATACTAATGGTATATACCACAACTCCTTTGATTCAGGTATCCAACTATTATTTTCAAAATAGGATTACAAAGTTATTAACCAAACAAGAACATAATGAGATACCTGGCAATCCAACTATGACAAGCTAAGGTTCATCGACCATCCCCAATCACTGGGATAGTCTTATGCTAGTCAAGTAGTGCAAATGACCTCACTGGAAAGAAGTTCCTCACACTCACTCAAAAGCATTTAGAACTCAAGGACTGAGGAAACATTCTCACTGTCACAGTTGAAATTCAATGCATATTGACTAACACCATAGGCTTGTCTCTACACTCATCTTCTGACTTGGTGATAAAGTGGAGTTGGATCACTTTAGGACTTATAGGCTTCTAACATAGATTTAGGGTGCTTTGGTATGGTATTTTGGGCAAGTAGTGACTAAAAGCTATCCTTGAACCATGTTTACCAACACCTTTTTCTTTCATAATCCAACACTTTTTAGTGAATCCACCCTTACTCTCCTATTTTAAACTTTTTCGAGTCCTTTCTTTCTCTTTTTCAGCTACACCTTTATTTCAAACTCATTTTTGCTACTTTTTCTTGACTCAAGCCATTTTTCTTTTCGTTTCTCTTTCTTCATTTGGTTCATGCTTTTTCATTTCTTTCTTGATTTCCTAACTAACAACCTTATTATTATTACTTTACCATAATAAGGGCCACCCTCAACTTAGGCTTTTACCCTCAGGTGAAGTGCATAATATCTATGCCTCAAACCAGGGCCACAAACTGCAGCCACCCTCAATTTAGGCCTTTGGTCTCAATCAAGGTTAACATGTTCAAGGATAGACCAGGGCCAATATCAAGGTATTTCATTAGGCAAGGTTAAATTAGCAGAGTGTCAAGAAAGAATGAGTACATGAGAAGCTCAAAAATTTGGAACAAGGGATTCACTCACTTATTCGGTGGGTCATTTAGGCTAAATGTGGTTTCACTCAAATAACAAAGGCCTAAGATCCTTTCCATATCCACCACATCACTAAACAAATCTTAGAGTAACAAGGCAAGTTCTGGGTCCATACGAGATGCATGAATGCAGCAAAATAAGCTCACAACACACATGGAAATTGCATCCATAATCAAGTATAAAATCATAGGTCATGCTTTCAGTCTCAGCTTACCTTCACAATATCAGAACAAACATTGCCAGATAATCAAAGATGTATGAACGCATCAACAATCACAATCTCAAAAATTTTGAGGGTATCCAATTTTTTATCAAAACTTTTAAAAACACATCTAAAAATGATATATATGCTAATAAATAATACTACTATGAATTTACGCATTATCTACACTACTTAAACATGCTGGTTCAACAGAAAAGTAAACATCCACAAAGAAAAAGAAGCATGACAAGAAAACCTTAGGATCAAAAATAGGGGAAGTGATGGACTTGAGGCTACTCAGACTTCACCTTAATCCATAACTACTCATACCCCACCAAAATAGGATACTTTGTCCTCAAATAAAAGACAAGAACAAAAATAAAAACATGATAATATAGGAATATATGCATATATACATTAAAAACCAAAAATTAACATCCAAAGTATAAGTAAAAATAACATCCAAACCAGAAATATTCAAACACATCCAAAAACCAACATAATAAAAAGATTGTCTAATAAGAGAACAAAATATCCATCATGACAAAATAAGAACTGGGGTAAAAAAAAGTCAAAGATCATGGTGCATCAAGCAACAGTTTCTGGCTAGTATGTGGGGTCCTAGGGCATCAACCTCTCTGCAGCAGTACCGTAAGTACTCTCTCCCTGTGGGGTGTGCTACTCCCCATCTCTCTGAACCACCTCCTCTGGTATGGGCTCCTCCTCTTGTCTCAGCTTCTTTGGGGCCGGCTCTGGGTCATCATCATGCTCAAAAGGCCTCTTCGCACGAATGTTCAGACGGTTAGCTAGCCACTCAAATGCCTTATCGTCTGTCAATGCCACCTCTGGGGCTGCAAAACAAGCTGCCAACATCTATAATAATTCGACCTTAAACTTGCCCAACTCCTCGGTCATAGTACTCATGTCAGCGGGCTGAGCTCCCTCAAGTCACTGCTGGACTCTTGCCTCGAAGGCATCTACTCGGGCATCCACCGCTCTAACTCGCTCATCTACCAAATCGCGGGCGAATACCTGAGTTCCACAATACGTCAAGCACGCTGACAACAATATCTTTCCAAACTATTACTTGACAACTATAAAACATTCAAAGGGATTCTATTGCCATTCATATCAATTCAATCAAATCCCACAAGTTAAAGCATAAGTCATCCTCTCCCCTAAGTCTCGTATGGTCAGGTCAACCCATGGTCAGACCCGTGCTGATAGATCTTGAAGCCTAGACTCCACCGTAGCCATCTTGCGTAATAATGCCTGAAAAGCGACAACAGAAATAATAGAATCAACCTGTAATGAAGCTACTGCTTGTACCTGATTGCTAGAAAATGGTGTGAACTCGATCTCTACAGCTGGCATAGGCTCTGTAGCAACTAGAGTAGTGCCGGTAGTGGCTAGAGATACACTCTGAGTCAGAGGCTCTACTGGGAATGGCTCTGAAAGAGGAGGAGCTGCTCATGGTAAGACCACAGGTTCTTGTCAGCCTTTATTAGGCTGGGATCTATGGTACATATAGCCTTTGTCTGCTGGTCTCGGTGGGGCTCAATAGGAACACCCGCTGCACTGCACGAACGATGAATCAAAATAGGAAATAGCAGTGAGGTGTTAGTCCAGATGGCTACCTCGTGGATCTATTCTGAGATAATTGGGGCCTAGTCTATGTCATCACCAGCTAAGATGTTGCCTAATAACATGGCCTACTCCAAAGTGATCATATTATCCATGAAAGTGGGCCAGATATGCCAACGGATAATGGACCACCAAAACTTGGCCCGGTAAGAGAGGTGGGCCTTCACTATAGGATCAGCGTGGTTTGTAACCCAGATTAGCTCAAAGTCTTCCACACAAATCTAACTAGAAATCCACTATAGAAGCTTCATCCTAGCCCTGATGTCCTTTTTAGTCATCGCTCTCCTCATCTTGTCAATATGCTCATCATATTCTGCGGTAGATTGAGGTACGCTATAATTGGGCCCAAATAGTACCCATCGAATGGTCTCCTCTGAAATTGAAACTCTCGTACCCCTGACTGACACTACTTGTAACCTCGACTGCTTGATCGGCATCTTATTCTTCGGCAACCCCTGGCTGAGTGAAGCAAGATAAGCTGAATAAAACTCACAAACTATAAAGGGGGCATATTTTCCCACCTATTGTATGGTCCATCATAGCCCATATTTATCTAATCTCTGTATCCATTCCAAGCACTTTATCCAACCCCGAGTGGTTCAGTCGCACTCTTCATGAAATTGCCGCACCGATTTGCCCAGTCCCTTGGGCTCTAAACCCTGATCATATATCTCCTTCATCCTTGGGATACACCATCTACGGTTGGCTTAGGGTTGGGATTGGACTTCCTCCTACTGGGTCTGTGAGGTGCTCTCTGACTCCGATTCTGACCCTGAGTGTGAGGGGGTCATTTTTGGGAGGCTACTATCTGACCTATCCCCGTTACCATGTTGTTCCTCCTCTTCAGACTGGGAGGAACTGCTAATTTCCATAGGCGCCTGTGCTACAAGTGCCTAGGTCTGGGGTCTATTGGCTTAATAATCTACCTTGACTTTATGGACTTCTACCGAGCCCTCGAATTGCTCAATCTCAGAGGATTCATCCATCAACCTCAGTTGGAGAGTTTGAATTGCCCATTTGTCTTTTGGGGGCATTTTATCTGCAAACCAACCAATAAACCCATGTGAGCATTAAATTGCATAAACTAGAAACTTGCATAACAAAGAGCAAAACACAAAGAAAAAGACAATTCAAAACCAAAAAAACTTCTGCTGCAGTAGTAGGTTTTGCAGATACGAGTGTAGTTACAACTCGTAGTATGACCTATGGGTCGTATACTGACCTCATAGTAAAAGTATGACTTATAAAAATGCAATCTGACCTTAGATATGATGGTAGTTATGACTCGTAGAGGAGCCTATGAGTCGTAATCTGGCCTCATATCAAACTTCAGAGACATTTTTAAGAACAAAGTCAAGATTACGAGACCCCCTACGAGTTGTAGCAAGTACTATGAATCATATGTGAATCTCGTATGGGAAAGATGAAGAAACCACAAGTGACTAATGCTTGGTACGAGGGACCAGTAAGTCGTAGGGGAGCCTACAAGTTGTAGGAGTGCCTCGTAGCTTAAAATAGAAAGCACCAGTAGTGCCTATCATTTTCCCACAACAAACACAAACTAAACACAGTTCAAACTAATTTGGTACATATGAGCAATATACAATACATGGCACATAATCAATTCCATACTAACATTAGAAATTCAAGACGACTATCATCCCTAAGAGTCAAAACTAGTTCCACAATACGTCAAGCACGCTGACAACAATATCTTTCCAAACTATTACTTGACAACTATAAAACATTCAAAGGGATTCTATTGCCATTCATATCAATTCAATCAAATCCCACAAGTTAAAGCATAAGCAATACACCTACACCTCCTAGATTCCAAATCCAACAACAATTTAGACCATGAGTGGGCAACAATCACACAATACATCCTATGAATCATAACTTTTGCATTCACCATCACACATTCAAGAATTTCAACACGATTCAATTCACAATTCAACTCGTCAAAGTCTAAAAACCCTAGGTTATAAGTCTAGTTTAATAATCACTATATATCATGATTTAAATGATGAAACCAAGCACATACTCATATAAGGACAAACTCACCACAAATAATTGCAAAATTTAACCATGGAGCTTACAGATGGACTAGAGAAGTAAACTAAAGGAAAGGAAATTCAAAACCACACCAAGAAACCCAAGAATAATGACCTCGCCAGAATCTTTGCTGGAAAATGATGCGAGTAGCTAGGATTTTGATCAAAAAAGGGCGATACAGAGTGAACTTGGGGAATCTGTCGACCTTCAGTATTATACTTGGATACTACGAACCCCTCTTACGACTCGTAGTAGATTCTACAAATTGTACAGTTGGCTTGTAGTGTATGTGCCAACTTCTGATATTCCCTAATTTCCTCTATGATGTATAACTATGAGGCATAGTAAGGACTACAATTCGTAGGTTTAAATGTAGAGGCTGCACCAAGTACCATTTTTCAGATCTTCAATTCTTTAATTTTCACCTACAAACTAAATCTCAAAACAATACAATTCCCAAAATATTACAACTGCACCAATGTCTTTCAACATAAAAATAAACTCACACCTTCTACCTGATAATCTAAACAACCAAAAATACTTAAAACAAACCAATAATTATCAACAATGTTTGGGTTGCCTCCCAAGAAGCACCTTGTCTAATGTCGCAGGTCAACTTTGTCATCATCCTTTATCAACTATCATCAAGGGTCCACAACTCACTCTTGTACTCATTAGAGTGTTTCATGGATTGGCGAATATTGAACATGACTTCTGCATCATTTACCCTAAACCACAAGTTGACGTGAATCCATATCCACTAGGACACTCCCAGTGGCCAGAAATAGTCTCCCCAAGATGATGGACAACTAAAAATCAACTTTGGAGTCAAGGATCACAAAATTCACCGAAAAGATGACTTTATCAAATTTAACAAGCACATCCAAAAGGATTCCCTCTGGCTTGTTAATGGTTCGATCCTCTATAAGCAACCTCATTCTTGTCAATGTAAGAATATCGAGGCTAAACTTTTTGAATAAAGCAAGAGGCATTAGATTGATGCTCGCTGCTAAGTCACCCAATGCTCTTGCAAACTCAACATCACTAATGGTGCAAGGGATGGTAGATACATCGTGGTCCTCTTATTTTTACATAAGGCATTTGGTCATAATTGCACTACATTGTTGGAGTTCTTATGAGAACTCTTGGCTCAAAGTGCACTTCTTAGTCACCAAATCCTTCATGTACTTGGCATACCCGCACATTTTCTCCAAGGCCTTTAAAAGTGGAATGTTGATAGAGAGTTGTTTCAACATCGAGAGGAAGTGTTTGAATTTACCCCCCTCTTCCTTTTTCTTAAGCCTTTGAGGGAAATGAGGAGGAGGAGGTTTGGGAATTGATTTCTATTTCTCGTGCTCCCTTGTATCTTCTTATTGCATCCCAAGACCCTTCAGATCTTCTCCCTCAACAATGACTTCACCACTAAGACCCTTCTCATCCACTTCATCCACAAATACTGGCTTAGGGGGATTTACAGTGCTCTTGCCACTCCTAGTCATCACTGCCATGCAATGCCCTTCATTTTTAGGATTTTAAACCATATGGCTTGTGAATGTACCCTTTTGGTGTTGGTGAAATTATTAAGACACTTGCCTGAATTGTTGTTCAAGCTGCTTAATAACCATCGAATAAGACTCTATTTTTTTGTTAATACTTAAAATATCCACTTCGATTCCCTTTAAAATCCCATATTAGTAGTTGGCTTGCTTTAACAACTTTTTGAACATCTCTTCAATCCTGGAGTTACTTGACCCGACATCACAGTTGTGAGGAGGCACATAGGGACCATTCCTATAGCCCTCTCTTCTTCCCCACTCTATGTCTGGCAAACTCTCTCTCTCTCATAGTATTCGCCCTGGCTATCTCTATACACCCCATCACGGTTAAAATTCCGACCTTGATTCCCAAAACATTACCTCTAATAGTTTGAGTTGGACCCTTAGGGGTTGTTTTGGAAACCCACCGCTTGGTTGTTGCTCATTGTTGGTATTGACCGCACAAGAATGTTTTATTGCACCTCACTCTTATTGACCCCATGCTCTATTTGTTTTGACCACTTGCTCTATCCTTGTGGCTATCAATGTAAAAGGTTGGTCTAGGAACCTGCCTCCCATAATTTTGTCAGTGGAAGCTTGACTATTCTCATCAAGTGGCCGATAGAAAATCTCAACCAAGGCATAATCAACAATTTTCTGATCAGGGACCATCCTCAAGCATTTAGTAAACCTCTCTCATGTTGTGCTAATAGAATCACCCGGTAATTTCTCAAAGTTGTTGATTTTGTCCTTAAGCTTCAACTTCTTAGATCTTGGGAAATATATTTCAAGGAACACTCTTTGAAGCTCAGTCCAAGTTATGATAGTACTCGAATGAAGCTTAGACAACAATACAACTGTATTGCCAGTCAATGACAGTGGAAACACGCTTATACCAACAACGTCAAGAGAAAGGTTTTGTGTCCCCATGACACTCTTGCAAACCAACACCACATTTTGAAGATGATGGTGGGGATCCTCCGAAGGTAGCCCTGTGAATAGTTCACAATTTCAGAGCATTTGGAGCAACCCACTCAATACCGTGAACTTAGTATCTGTCGATAAAAAAGATTGTACTATACCACTCAATAAGCATTCTCATTAAAATCTTAGTCGTGGCCTATTACCCCTCTATTGTGGATTCTCCTCTCTTCCCATATCCTCATTAGTATTTATATCCTCCTCACCTCGATATCCTCATTCACTTGAGCCATTCTTCTTGGTAGTTAGTGGATCTCCAAAATGAGTGGAGCTAAGGGATTGCCATGGCTCCTTGTGTTAGGCATGCAACCTAGTACACCCTGCAAATAAAATCAAATAACAAAAACAAAAAACAAAAGTAAAATACACAAGTTCTTAGAAATCAATACTAGAACTAACTAATAGTGAAACCAAATCAAAACCCAGCTGTATTCCCCTTAATGATGCCTTGAGTTTATGTAATGGTTAGGGATTAACAATAAGCCCTAGGGGACCTAACTCCGTCACATGACAAGGTCGAATTTTACCATGACACTTGGTCAGCAACCGTGGTGTGCCAACTAACCATTACCAATTGTCCCAGTCAACCTCCCCTTGGTAAGCTTCCATTGATTAGACGAGAAGACATCGATCAAATCCCATGACCTACTTTCTTTTTCCTATTCATCACTACCTTGGTTGGGATCGTGATAGTAGGCGAGGTTTGGTATTGGCCACCACTAAACAACAATCATAATGAAGGAAAATAGACAATACATGAAAAACTCCAATCTTAGAAATGCAATAAACCTAGGTTATCTCAAGTCAACTACCCATGGTTCCCACAACCCTAAGGTGTGGGTGCTTAGCTACTCATGGCTAAGTCAAAACAAGCAAAAATGCACATACAAGACATAAATAAGAGTTTTACCAGCAACAATGAAGAAATAGGAACCACAAGTTACAAACCTACAAACTTGATTGATCAACAATGAGTACAAGACAACATTTGCAATCCCCAAAATTAGTCAAGAGAAAACAATAAACTAATATAAAAATTAAGAAAAGATTCAAAAGATGATTGTAAAATGTCTCCTAGTTGAACTCCCTTCTAAAACCCTAACTTAAACTGTATATAGTACTTACAAAATAACTGTAGAATTTAATGAGAAAAGACAGCTGAAAACTGATAAGTTTCACAGGTACAACTCGTAGGTCATCCGACGAGTCATAGTCGGGGTCTCATATTAGGTTCCTTCCATCTTGGACTAAACTGGTATGACCTATAGGTACGAGTCGTTATTTGAGCCATGACTCCTATGTTCTTCTTGTAGTCTTTTCCTTTAGCTTTTGGTCCAACATTTTTGCTTTCTGATTCCTGCTACAAGTCCACTTATATGAGTCATCATGAAACTTGTGACTCATAGGATGGACTCGTAGGGGTGACCTCCACTTAGCGGATTTTTGAATTTTTCGTGTCTAATTCTTGCTATGACACACCCTATGACTTGTAGCTTGGGCTACGATTGGTAAGTGTGCTCATATGTCCTAAGCTTCAGCAAAATCTATAACTTTTCTTCAAAATCCTGCCAACCTAACTTTTGTGCAAGAAAAACCCAAAAAGACATAAAAACCAAAAATATCGCATTAAGAACTCACAAAATCCCTTATTTTAGGCATCAAATGTGTTGTATTTTGACAACACATCAAATATGAACATGGAGCAACACCCATGAGCTCTTAAATAACAATAGGCTTATTGATGAGCTAGACACCAAAGAGAGTTTAGAACACACATGAACCCTGCTAGCAAACAAAAGAATAATGAAAGAAATAGTGGCACACCGGCCCATCAGTGCAAACACATCAAAGCCAAAGTAAATTTTAACATACCAGTAGCAATATCGGGCATCTTATTCCCTTTTTGAGCCACTTGATCAACATGACCACTTTGATCTAAAGGTCAACCACCTTTACATTTCCTTTGAACATATAGACAATCCATTAGCTAGTGAGCCACTTTACTACATCCATAACAAACATTGATCTTGCTCAAGCATAGGCCATCATGGTACTTCCCACACCCTTAGTACTTGGGTTTAGTCATCACACCATCACCTCCTTTACTCTTAGTGCATCTATGAGGACAATCCTTCCTCTTATGTCCCATTTCACTACAATCGAAACAAGCATTGGTGCCTTTAAAACATGGGCCCCTATGAACCTCACCACATGTTGGATACATAGCATAGTCTCTATTTTGAGACTTTGGCACTTTCCTCCAATACGATCTCTCTTGGCCTTGTTGCCTCTCTTCTCACTAATAGAAGTCTCGGGAGCATCACTTGTTGATTGAGGTGACTTGCCAACTTTGTCTCCATTTTGGCCAATACACATAGAGCATTACGAACCTCTGCATATGTCATATCACTATCCTGAGTGGCTTAAGATATATCCTGTAATGTAATGGTTAGGGATTAACAATAAGCCCTAGGGGACCTAACTCCGTCACATGACATAGATCATAAAGAAGTGAAATATTTCCTAGAATGCCTTATAGCCTCCTAATCATAGTTATGACATGCTCACAACCATAAATAAGACTCTAATCGACGCAGTGTGCTGGACGCCGAGGATGTAACAACCTAGTATTCTGATACCACCTTTGTCAAGACCCAAGCCTAGGGCCTAGATGTAATAGGCGAATAGGGGACTCAAAGGAATACAAACACACCTCATTACATATTATCACACATCCTTTGTCATGGAAGCAAGTAAAATGACAATAAGAGATGAGAATAACCAAGGGAAATGGGACTAAGGGTGAACTTCCATATCATAAACATCAAGAAACAAGAGAGTCAAAACTTATAGCATAGATATATATAGTGTCCAACAACACCTCTACTACATAAATAAGAGTGAGGGCCAAGACAAGCAACTAGGCTTACCCTTATGATAATAATAATACATAGTCCAAACATACAAGGCATAGTCTAAGCATAAGCTTGAGAGAAGATAGATATTGTCCCTAGACTTAAGGACTTATCTTAAGCTAACTTGAATCAATGGGCGCTGTAGTTCCTATATGGTGATATCATGTATGCATAGAATATACGTTAGTATGTTTGAATGTACTAAGTATGTAGGATGCAATGCAACAATAGATAGGCATCATAAACAAAATGCATAATCATACGTAATTAATAACATACTAACAATATGACATGTATAAATGATGTTTAAAGTAAAACCATGCTTATATAGAACATACAATAAGTGTAAGGAGTGACCATTTTTAGTGCAAGCCAAGGCCTACCACCCTATTGGATAGGCACATGAGGTACGAACCCCTTTATGGGGTTGATGGAGTACAAACCCCCTGCCAAGGTTGACGAAGTACAAACCCCCCATCAAAGTTGACAGAGTACAAACCCCCCATCAAGGTTGATGGGTACCAACCCCCAACAAAGTTACCCAGGACTACCACCCCTAAGTTAGGCGACCAAGGTACCAACCCCTTGATAGGTTACCCAGGCCTACAAACCCAAGAGCTAGGCTTGGTCATCCCCAACACTATATAAAGATAATATCACTCCTTTCATCATCATATATATTCATTCCTTTTAATCATCGTTCCATCATCTCACTTATTTATACACTCCTTTCATCATCATATAAATACATTCCTTTTCATCATCATTTCATCATCGTTCCATCATCATTTCATCATTATTCCATCATCATTTCATCATCATATAGTCATTCAACTCATAAGACATGCATTGGACCTTTAATTCTTTAAGAAATCATAATCGGACATTTTTTCAAACACTTGGTAGGAGTGTAATACTAGTATATAACCATGCAATTCAAGAGTTAAATTATGAAAGAAAACTTGAGGTAAAACATCCCACCAATACTTAGTAATACCATCTTCCAAAATACATTGAAAGCCCCCATCAAATATCAAGAGAGATCATAGTTCTATAGCTTAAAACATGCATAATCATAATAGGTAAATCATCTCATGGTATAGGCTCAAAAAGGAGAAATCAAGTATTTTCAATCAAACTTTCATGAAATTCCAATATAATATATGATCATAATCTATAATGAATAATACCCATAAGAAACACAACTTGGAAACGTGTAATTTTTATACAAATAGAAGATTGGGCTTTATGGGTGAAAGGTAACCATGAATGAAACTCGCATATCTTAGACCTTCAATTTATTGAAATTGAGTTGTGAAAGACTTCAAGTTTGGAAGTGGACCTTGGAATCCAAAGCTTGTTTATGAGTTTCATTGAATTTGTATTGGGTTTTGATGGAGGCTCTTTAGAGAATTTGAGAGTGTATTCAAATTGAGAGGAGTGAATTTGATCTTTACGAATAAGATTAGGTCTTTAGGAGGTGTCAAAATAGCATAGGAATTCCCAAAAAAGTAATATAAATGGCTAAATTTACGAAACACCATTAATGAGGCAGAATTCAGCAAAAACCCGTATATACTCCTGCACATACAAGTTCTACGAAAACGGGCATAACCTCTTCATCCGAAATCTAAATAAGGTGAAACCAAGTGTGTTGGAAAGCTAATTCAAAGAGATTTGATTTGGTAGTTTGTAGGCTACCCAATTCTTTGTTTTCTAAGAGATAGTCCCCTTTAAATTTGACCCTTCTGCCGGTACTTGTTCAAAACTTGGTGAACATAAATTTCTTTTAACTTGGCTTGATGTAAGGGCCCCACAATGGTCTTAACCGACAGAAATAAGCTTGAATTAGATTTGAATGAGAGTTTAAAGCTTGAATGAGTTTCTTGAGACTCGAAAGTGAGTTTGGGACACTTTAATTGGGTGAGATATTTGTGTAAGTGTTTGAGAGAGTATAGGGGAATGCTTGTATGATATGAAAATGAAATATGGCTAAGTATAGGTATTTTCACATTTGGAAATACTTAGGTCTAAGACCAAAAAGTGTTGAACCGAACAAGAAAATAGCTCACAAAATGAACAGAGGCGCGCCCTTGGCACGAAAACCTCACTGGAAAGTGAATTTTAGGAAAATGAAATTGCGATTCATTTGCTCTAAAATTGGGGGTAGACCTATTTACCACTCTATTTGACCCCCTAGTCAAGAAAATGAAGTCAAATTTTTGATATCATGCATGAACTTTGAGATATATAAAAATTATGATTCTGGGGGCTTTTGAGGTACATTTTCGGGCTCTTTTTGGGATCGTTTCACATTAATTCATTATTCATTCATTAGCTTGAGTAATTAGGAAATATACCTTTAAGATTACGTTCAACCTCTTTGAGTTTCTCAATTCATTATCATCAACCTTCAATTCGTTCAATTCAAGACCCAGACCATAACTTTCAAATACAATTATGTGATCAAGACTCTAGACAATAATCCCTAGGTTTATTCTTGAACTCACTAGCAAAATAATCACGTAGGATTATATAATCATATGGTTCATTCATTTAAACCATGTGAATAAGTAATTCAATTATGATATTCATCACATTCATGAAAATATATATAAGGCTCAATCCCTATCTTCTATCATGGATGCTTTAACAATTTACATATAGGGTTTATACAGTATCTCATAAAAAATAATCAATTCAAGAAAATAAGTTTATGATGATCATCAATGTATGAAAAATATATATATATATATATATATATATATAATTCTCAAGAAAATAATCAAGAATCATGTCTTTAAATTCAACGACCTTCAAATCACATCTAAGACCATCTACAGGGAACATGGTAGAACAATCACATGCCTTAGGTCGCCTTACATACCTAGAACGAAGGTAGATGATCAATTTGGCATGAATCCATCTTGAAATCTTCAAGTCCTCTCTCCTCTCTCTTCTCTTTGAGCCCTAGGTCTTTTTCAGAGACTTAAAATGGATTAACAATGGGTTATATACCATTTTTATGCTTAAAACATCCTATTTTGGTCATATATTAAGTATAGGAGGGGTTTAGAAAGGTCTAGGATGCCCCTCACGAAATTAAGAAAAAGTTAGTTTTCAGGACATGGGATCCGCAATGCGAATCGCATATTTTTTCTGTATTTGTTGTCAAAAATCCTCCGAAATCCTGTAGAAAATGTTTGGAATAAAAAATAAGTATTGGTCTGCAATGGGTCCGTGTCGCGAACCTATTACGCACTCTCACTAGTTCATATTTTATTACAAAAAATTATTTTTTGACTGGATTGCTCTGAAATTGGATCGAGGCGATTTTCCCACTTAATCTCTCACGCTGATTGAAAATCAACTCTTGGATTCACAAATGGAGCATGTGAAGATGCGTTATCCGCATGTTACCATTCCAGGGGTATTTTGGTAATTTCATGGGGTGTTACATTATCTTCCCCTTGGGATCATTCATCCTCAAATGATGAGTAAGGTGGATATCAAGGCACGAATAGACTCAGAATTCATCTTGGCACTCCCATCAGTCAATCAAACTTTCGACTCCTCATCACTATCAACAATCTCCATTTAGACTCAAGAATAGACAACCCACTCAAGAAAAGACAATCAATTTAGTCAAGGGTACGAACATTACCTTCAACATTCTTATTATCAAGCATGAATAATAATCGAGACTCCTTTCAAAACTCAATCAACCAATCTGGATAGCCATAAGTCACTCAGAATAGATAAATCAGTTTGGATTAAGAGCAGAGATACTCTTTTAGACATTTTCACTATCAAGCACTAATAGGACATCAAAACTCAATGAATTCGAAATGTTTAAACACTTCGACAATCAGTCTTTCAAACTCAGAAAGGAAGTCATCAACTCTAATTGAGAATAGGACCATAAAGATCCATAAAGCTCTATGGATAGCTCTCAGGCTTAGGACCTCATCTCAATTGTTCTCCCTTTATGACACTTTACTCCATCGACTTAAGCTCATAGCTCCTATTCAAAACTATACATATCTATATCCCCTTATTCCCTTCAAGCCTATCTCTGAGCCTCAAGGTGCCATTCACGGGATGATCATACTCATACATAACTAATCCTCAATACTTAACTCCCCTTATTCCCTACAAGCCTATCTCTGAGCCTCAAGGTGCCATTCACGGGATGATCATACTCATACATAACTAATCCTCAATACTTAACTCTAGATTTCCATAGGGGCTTTCATTGAAAGATCACCAGTCCTCTTCATTACCTCACCACTCTTCTTAAAACGACCCAAAAAGGTGCCCAAAAATGTGCCTAAGAAGTGCCTGGAGTTTTGAAATTCCATATATCTCAAAATCCATGTATGATATCAAAAATCCAACCTCATATTCTCTTTCAAGGAATATAAATTAGGGGAAAAGGGGTCTAAACCCGATTTAAGAGCAAAAGATTAGGAATTATGAATTTTCAAGTGACAAATTCCAGTGAGCAATTCGCGATGCGCCAAGGGCTTGTAGATGAAGAGAAATTGTCTCCGCATCCTCTCTGCAACATGGAGAGGTGTATTTTCTGTCCAATGATTTTTGTACAGTGCAAGACATTTAAGTTTTGGACCTAAGTATTCCCAAATGTGTATTTACCCATACTTAGTCATTTTTCACCCTCATATAATCCTAACATTCTTCAATACTCACTCCAACACTTTGCAATATTTTTCACTCCTAAATTCAAGTCTCAAAACCCTCATCTAGAATTAAGGATTTCCTTCAAGCTTCAAGTCTCCATTTTCAACCTTCATCAAGAGTTTCTCCAAGCTAAGGTATGTGGATTTCAACAATTGGATCCTTCCACCCACGGTTCCCTAATCTCTTTTTTACTCAATTTACATGATTTAAAGTTGATTTTACAAATAGGTTTACTAGTATGAACATGTCTATGAACTATGGTGAAGCTATGTAAAGTTGTGACTGTTTTGCTACGTTTTGAGCTATAAAATTTTATGAGATGTTTTGATGTATATTTCTTGAGGGTGTTGCAAGGTATTGATTGATAGTTTTATAATAAATTTTCTTGCGTGATTTCATCTCTAAATTGTATGGTCTTGTACCCCCATTACATACCCCCAAGTGTTTGATAAAATGTCCGGCTATGGTTACTTGAGGAATTGAAGGTATCAAAGCATGAGATATGATATTAATGATGTTATGATGATAAAATGAGTTTATGTGTATGATGAATTCTATACAAAGTGTTTCATTAGACCATTCCCAATCCGGGGGGACCAAGAGCCCAGTTAACCTAGATAAGGGTTCGTACTCATCAACCTAGTGAGGGGTTTGTACTTCACCACCAGGGTGATAGGTGGGATCATCATCAACCTAGATAGGGGTTTGTGCTCATCAACCTAGTGAGGGGTTTGTACTTCACCACCAGGGTGATAGGTGGGATCATCATCAACCTAGATAGGGGTTTGTGCTCATCAACCTAGTGAGGGGTTCGTACCTCACCACCTAAGTGATGGGGTGGTATCATCACCAACCTACCAAGGTGCCAAGGTGCAAATGCGGTTCCATTGGGTAGAGGTGTTCCTCAAGGTGGTGCCCCAAGGCATAATCGATTCTATGTTCTACGTACTTTGGAAATTTAGTTTGCTCTCTTCTACACATATGATGTCCTATATAAGCATGCGTTAGTTAAGCATGTTTTACTTGCTCATTGATGATACATGTCATATTATTATATTATGCTTATTGCCTATTGTTATGCATTTTAATTAAGGTGCCTATCTCTTGTTGCATTGCATCCTACATACTTACAATATTCAAATGTACTTATGCATACTTTTGCCTACATGATATCACCATATAGGAACCAGAATCCAAGTTAATCATCCTCCTCGTCCATATGGCTAGATCGGTACTACTCTAGCTTGTTAGTGAGTCCTCCACTTCGGGGACCTTAGTTTATATTACTCTTATTATCTATTGAGACATTCATCTTTATGTTCTATTTTGACTATGAGGGTGAGCCCATTGCTTGTCTTGGCCCCCACTCTTATCTATGTATTAGAGGTGTTTGTTGGACATGATATGTACCTATAATATGAGCTTTGACTCTTGCCTCTTGATTATGATGTTTATGCAAACTTTCCCCTTAGTACCTTTGTAACTATTCTTACTCTATATGTCTTTTATTTGCTTCCACGACCAATGATGTGTATTGAAACGTAAAGAGGCTTGTTTGGGGTTCATTTGGGTTCCCCATTAATCATGTCATGTCTACGCCCTATCCTTTGGTCATGACAAACTTAGTATCGGAGCACTAGTTGATAGATCCTTGGAGTCCAACACACTACATCGATTAGAGTCCTATTTATGTTTGTGAAGTGCACCATGACTATGAATAAGAAGCTATGAGGCGTTTTAGGAAATGTTTCCCTTCTTTATGTTCAAGTTGTGCTATAGAGTTGTAGTGAGTTTTCCCTCCTAATGATTGTTCTTTGCTATGCTAGATCATGCCAAACACAAGAGGAAGACGGGCCCGAACTCCTGAGAAGCAACCTACCAATGGTGTGCTCTGAGATGCTCTCAATATGCTTGCCCAAATTGTGGCCAACCAAGTCAACCAAGGGGCCTACACTTCTCATGCTACTACCCCAGGAGCTACTACCCCGGGAGCTAGGGTAAGGGACTTCATGAGGATGAATCCTCTAGTGTTCTATGGGTCAAAGGTAGATGAAGATCCATAAGAGGTCATTGAGAGATCTACAAGATCTTGAATATCATAGGTGTTGGGCCAAATAAAAAGGTAGAGTTGGTGGTGTACCAACTCAAATGGGTAGGCCAAATAAGGTATAACCAATGGAAGGGGGAGAAGGGAAATGGTTGTGTGGTACTTTTGTGGGAGTTCAAATTGGCTTTCCTTAATCGGTTCTTCCCTCTTGAGCTTAGGGAAGCTAATTTGGTAGAATTTAAGAACTTGAAGCAAGGTGCTATGAGTGCGATGGAATATGCCCTCAAGTTTAATCAACTTTCAAAGTATGTTCTTCACTTGGAGGCCAATCCCAGATCTAGGATTAAAAAGTTTGTTATGGGGGTCTCCGACTTCGTGATTGAAGAATGGCAGTACGCCTTGCTAATTAGTGACATGGAGTTGTCTCAATTGTGACTTATGCTAAGCAAATTGAGGATGAAAAGTTGAGGAAGAGGAGAGGTCATGAGGCCAATTGGGCCCATTTTAAGGGTAAGTTCCAAAAGGGTGACCGGTTCCATCAAGGCCAAAGAGCTTCTCATGATACTAATAGGGAGTTTGCCAATGACTTCGCTATCCCTCAAGGTATTGGTGGTGTGACTCCCATTGATGTATGTCTTAGGAATGGAAAGAGTCATAGGGTCCCATGTTTAAAGGGTTCTAATAGATAATTTGATTGTCGGGAGCTTGGCCACAAAAGGGTGGATTGTCCAAGATACCGTGGCAAAGGTCGTGTGCAAATGTGGTTCCATTGGATAGAGGTGGTCCTCAAGGTGGTTCCCTTAGGCACAATTGCTTTTATGCTTTACATGGTAGGCAAGGGGTTCGTGAGGTCCCCAATATTGTTATCGCTATGTTAAATATCTTTGACATTGATGTGTATGCATTGATTGATCCGGGTGCCACTCTTTCTTTTGTTACCCTCATTTGTTTCCCAAAAATTCCATATTGACCTCGATTTGTCACATGAGTCATATGAAGTGTCTACTACTATTTGTGCCTCTATTATTCCTATGAAAGTTTATAGAAGCCGTCCTATTTGCATTTTGCATAAGTTGTTGCCTTGTGATCTTGTTGAATTAGACATGGTTGATTTTAATTTCATTCTTGGGATGGATTGGTTGCACGCCTACTATACTTCTATTGATTGTACAACCCGTAGGGTCAAATTCCAATTTCTAAATGAGCCCATCCTTGACTGGGAAAGTCAAGATGTGGTGGTCAAGGGTAGGTTCATCTCTTGCATTAAAGGTCGTAAGTTGATATCTAAGGGGTGTCTTTACTATCTTGTAAGGGTTAGGGATGTGGAATCCAAAGTCCCTTCTATAGAGTCAGTTCTGATTGTAAATGAGTTCCTTGATGTCTTCCCAAATGACCTTCTTAGTGTCCCTCCCAAAAGGGAGATAGATTTTGGCATAAATCTCCTTCCCGATACTCAACCCATTTCTATTCCCCCTTACATTTTGGCTCTGGTAGAGTTGAAGGGGTTAAAAGAGTAATTGAAAGATTTGTTGTAGAAGGAATTTATTAGGGTGCATTGGTATTGTTTGTAAAGAAGAAGGATGGGTCACTTAGAATGTGCATTGACTACCAGCTACTCAATAGAGCCACCATAAAGAATAGGTATCCTCCCAAAGATTGATCATTTCACCAATTGTAAGGGGCTATCTATTTTTGTAAGATTGATCTTCGGTTGGGGTATCATCAAGTGAGGGTGAGGGTAATGTGATATTCCCAAGATGGCTTTCTGGACTAGATATGGGCATTATGAGTTTGTTATGATGTTGTTTGGGTTGACCAATGCACCAACCATCTTCATGGACTTTATGATTTACTCTCATAGTAGGGAAGAGCATATGGGTTATTTGAGGGTGTTGTTTGAAAGATTGTGGGAGGAGAAATTATATGTGAAATATGAGAAGTTTTAATTTTGGTTGAAGGAGGTTGCATTCTTGGTTTATGTGGTTTCAGGGGATAGTATTAAGGTAGATCCTAATAAGACCGATGTGATTAGGAATTGGCCTAGACCATTGACCCTATCGGATATTAGGAGCTTCTTGGGCCTAGCGGGTTACTCTAGAAGGTTTGTGAATGGGTTTTCCTCCATTACTCCCCCTATGACAAAATTGACTCAAAAGAAGGTTAAATTTGTATGGATCGACGAATGTGAGAGAAACTTCCAAACGTTGAAACATAAGCTTGTGTCTGCTCCTATATTATTACTGCTAGATGAGCTTGAGGGATTTATTGTGTATTCTAGAGTTGGTTTGGGTTGTGTGCTAATGCAAAATGGTAAGGTGATAGCCTATGGTTCTAGGCAACTCAAAGTACATGAAAAGAATTACCCAACTCATGATCTTGAATTGGCCGCCATGGTGTTTTCATTAATGATTTAGCATCATTATTTGTATGGGATGCATGTTGATGTGTTCATTGATCATAAAAGCCTCCAATATGTTTTCACTCAAAAAGATCTTAACTTGAGGAAAAGAAGGTGGCTAGAACTTCGTAAGGACTATGACATGAGTGTGCATTACCATCCCAGTAAGACAAATGTTGTGGTGGATGCTTTGTGTTGGGTATCTATAGGTAGCTTAGCTCATGTTGATGGTAGTAATAAGGGGATGGCTAGGGAGGTGCAACAATTGTCTTGATTAGGGGTTAGGTTGGAAGAAGTGGGTGATGGTGTTGATGGTTCCAATCTTCCTTGGTTGATGAGGTATAGTAAAACAAGATCCTGATTCCTCCTTTCTTGAGTTGAAGGACTTAGTAAAAGAGGGAAAAGTAGTGGTTTTTAGCATGTATTCTACTATGTATAAGAGGCTAATGAGATGGTAATGGATGACAAGGATTGCTTCCATGTAAGGGCATTTCGTCCTTCCAAATATCAAACACATGGCATTCGTTCTACTACTGCTTACTATATGCTAGTCACTTATTGGTTTGAGTGTTCTTTTTAATGAATTAAAGTTTTTCCATTGCTAGCATCAAGGAGATGCATATGAGTTACAATGATGTAGTAGTAAAAATAACTAAGAAGCTCTTTTTATACATTATACTTGAAACAACCCCAAAAAGTGCTTGAAAATGTGCCTCAAAAGTGCCTGAAATCGTTATTTCCATATATCTCAAAATCCATGCGCAATATCGAAAATTGATCTTCATATTCTTTTTCAGGGGGTCAAATTGAGAGAGAGATGAGTCTAACCCCAATTTAAGAGCAACTGTAACAAAATATGAAAATCGCAAAAATGCGATTTCCATAGACGATCTATCGTGCAAGGGGCGCGCTTCTGTGTATTTTTTGGCTAGTTTTTCTTGTCCGGTCCAAGGCCTTTGGGTCGTGGGCCTAAGTATTCCCAAATGTGAAAATACCTATACTTAGCCATTTTTCACCGTCATATCATTCAAACTATTCCCCAATACTCTCTCAAACACTTAGCCAAATATTTCACTCCTAAATTGAAGTCTCAAAACACATTCGGATCTCAAGGTTTTCATTTAAGTTTCAAGTCTCCATCTCCAATCTTCTTCAAGGATTCTCCAAATGTAAGATATGTGGGTTTTGTTCATGAGTTCCTTTCACCCATGATACCCAAGCTCTCTTTTACCTACAATTGCATAGTTTAAAGTTGATTTACTCATGGGTCAATCTATTATGAATTTTACTGTACACTATGTGGGGATTCATGAAAATATGGTTGTTTTAGCATGTTTTGAGCTATTGAGGGGTTCGTGCATCATTCGCCTCTTTAAGGGAGTGGTAGGCCTTGAATATGCACTTATAATAGTCTCCCCTTACATATGTATTATATTCTATATAAGCATGGTTTGACTTCAAACATCATTCATACATGCCATATTGCTATATGCTTACCCATTGCCTACATTATGCATTTTGCTTATGGTGCTTATCGCTTGTTGCATTGCATCCTATGTACTTAGTATATTCATACTTACTAACACATACTCTATGCCTATATGATGTCACCATATAGGAACCGGAGCCCCAGTTGATCATCTTCCTACACATGGCTAGTACGACTTCTCTTATGTTTTTTTGTGAGTCCTCTATTTCAGGGATGATATTTATGATCTCATGCTATGTTCCAAGACTATCTTCTTTTATATATATGTTGATTATGAGGTGAGCCTGGTAACTTGTCTTGTCCCCACTAAGTTTCTAAGTTTTAGAGGTATTGTTGGACACATTTTGTATTATGCTATGAGCTTTGACTCTCTCTTGACTCTTGATGTTTATGATATGGAAGTTTTCCCTTTGCCCCATTGTCCCTATTTAGTATCTCTTATTGTATTTTATTATTTTTGCGAGCAAGAATATGTAATGATATATTAAGCAACATGCTTGGGTTCCCTTCGGGTTCCCAATGCACTGTGTCACGTCTAGGCGCTAGGCTTGGGTTGTGACAAACTTGGCATTAGAGAAGTAGGTCATTAGGTCCTCGGCGTCCAACACAGCGCGCCTATTAGAGTCTTGTTCATGGATGTGTTGTGCACCACAACTATGAGTAAGAGGCTATGAGGAGTTCATGACATGCTTCCCTTCTTCTTACTCTTTGTCGTGCTATATAACTTGAGGAAAGGTTTCGCACCTAATGATTTTCCTTTGCTCTGCTAGATCATGCCTAACATGAGAAGAAAAAGATCCTACACACCCGAGAAGCAATCGGATAATGGAGAGTTTTCGGATGCTCTCACTTTAATTGCACAAGTTATGGCTAATCAAGCCAACCAAGGGGCCTAAGCCCCTCATGCTCCTACACTGGCATCTTGGGTGAGAGATTTCATGAGAATGAATCCCTAGAATTCCATGGGTCAAAGGTGAATGAGGACCCTCAAGAATTCAATGATAAGGTTTATAGGATTTTTGCTATCATAAATGTGAGGTCAGAGGATAAGGCAGAGCTGACAGCCTACCAACTCAAAGGGGTTGTACAAATATGGTGCAATCAATGAAAAGAGGAGAAGGGGGTCAACAATGTGGTACTTTAGGAGAAGTTCAAGGTGGCTTTCCTTAATGGTTCTTCCCTCTTGAGCTTAAGGAAGCTAATTGGTGGAATTTATGAATTTGAGACAAGGGTCTATGAGTGTGAGGGAGTAGCCCTGAAGTTCACCCATCTTTCAAAATATGCTCCACACTTGGTGGCCAATTCATGGTCTAGGATGAATAAATTTGTGATGGGTATTTCCAACTTGGTGATTGAGGAGTGACATTCCGCTATGCTGATTAGGGATATGGATTTGTCCCATTTGATGACCTATGCTGAACAAATGGAGGAGGAGAAGTTGAGGAAGAGAAGGCATTATGAGGCCAAGAGGGCTCATTTTGAGGGAAAGTTCTATAGTCGAAAGGGTGGCTAGTTCCATCAAGGCCAAAGGTCTTCTCATGCATTTCATAAGAAGGTTGCCAATGATTTTCCAAGGGCCCAAGGTGTTGGGGTGTGATTCCTAATAGTGGATGTCCAAAATATGGTAAGGGTCATAGTGGCCCGTGCTTGAGAAATAATAACACTTGTTATTGTTGTGGAAAAGTTAGGCATAAGATGTTGGATTGCACTCGAAATTGCAACAAGGGTAACAAGGTTTATACATAAGGTGCTAATATGGTTCCTTTGGGGAGAGTTAGCTGACATGATGGTGCCCCAAGGCACGATCACTTTTATGCTTTACATGGGATGCAAGGGGTTGATGAGGTGCCCAATGTTGTTAGTGGTATGTTGAAAATCTTTGATTTTGATGTGTATGCATGATTGATCCGGGTGCCACTCTTCCCTTTGTTACCCCCTTTGGCCAAAAAGTTCCATGTTGAACCCGAATTATTGTGTGAGTCATGTGAGGTGTCTACTTCTATTGGTACATCTATTGTTGCTAAAAACGTCTATAGGAATTGTCCAATTTGCATTTTGCATTAAATATTGCCTTGTCTTCTTGTTGGGTTAGATATGGTTGATTTTGATGTCATTCTTGGGATGAATTGGTTGCATATATACTATGCCTCTATTCATTGTAGAACCCATAGGGTCAAATTCTAATTCCCAAATGAACCCATTCTTGAGTAGGAGAGTCATGATGTGGTAGTCAAGGGTAGATTTATCTCTTGTATTAAAGCCCATAAGTTGATTTCTAAGGGGTGTTTTCACTATTTTGTGAGGGTTATGGATGTGAAGTCCAAATTCCTTCCCATAGAGTCAATTCCAGTTGTAAATGAGTTTCTTGATTTCTTTCCAAATGACCTCCCCAGTGTTTCTCCCAAAAGGGAGATAGGTTTTGGTAAAGACCTCCTTCCCGATACTCAATGCATTTTTATTCCCCCTGACCATATTGCCCCGACGAAGTTAAAGGAGTTAAAGGAGCAATTGAGGGACTTGTTGGAGAAGGGTTCTCATAGGCCTCGCCAATCACCTTGGGGTGCACTGGTGTTGTTTGTGAAGAAGTAGGATGGGTCTCTTAAAATGTGTATTGACTACTAAAAACTTAATAGGGTCACCATGAAGAATAGGTATTCTCTTCCAAGGATTGATGATTTGTTTGACCAATTAAAAGGGGATAGTCACTTCTCTAAGATTGATCTTCGGTCTGGGTATTATCAAGTGAAGATGATGGAGTACGATATTCCTAATATGGCCTTCTAGACAAGGTATGGGCATTTTGAGTTTGTTGTGATGTCATTTGGGATAACCAATGCACCAATTATTTTCATGGATCTTATGAATAGGGTCTTCAAACCCTACCTTGATT
>DF364040.1:2195-31812 GCA_000787875.1 Solanum virginianum | reverse complement strand
TTTGACCACATATTAACATGTATTAGCAGCTTGGTGATGCAGCAACTTGGGAATTAAACTTGGGCTGAAATGGTTCTCCAACTAGATAGGCTTTGGGCTGCCTACATGCAGATTTTTCTTCACTTAGAGTTTAGCCCAATTAGTCAAGTGTTATGGGATGTTGTTTGGCCTATTTAATCCTTCATGTTGGGTTGTAACTACAGCCCACTTATAGTACTAAAACATGGGCCAAAGATACCTCCTTAACTCGGAGTTTATTCATAATTGGAGTTGGACAAGTAATGTTTCATGTGTAGTACCAATACTTATAGTGTGTGTGGGGTGTTACATAAATAATACTATATATATAAGTTTAGGAGTCAACGGTATCTATTACTTATTTTTTGGAAAATTAGTAGACTAACATACATTAAAAATGCTTAAAATTTTCATTTTCTATTGAAATAAGTGTCAAAAATACACCTAAACTATCCTCTTTTTTTTAGTTTCATACCTAAACTATTGGGAGTGTGAGTTCCATACCTAAACTATCACTTATTAGTTTGAGAAACGCACCTCTATACACACAGACACATACATACGTACATACATATATACATACATACATACATAGGGAAAAGACATAAACCCTACCCCCATCGCTACCCTTACCCCCACCATCCCACCCCCAAACTTGGCAGCAAAACTTACTTTAGCACCTAAACTACACGGGCGCTTAAATACCCGACCCCCTTAACAACTTACAAGTGAATGCAGTTCCACCCTAACAGTACAAGACCAGACTCACAAGGGAACGTGCACTGCACATATGTCTCGTCAGCGCCACATTAGCGCCAGGTCAGCGGCACGTCAGCACCACATAAAAATATTTTTTAATTTATTTTTTAATTTTTATTTATTAATTTTCTTTAGTGCCACATCAGCACCAATCTTTTCACATGTGTTTGTTCTCTATTATAATCTGAGGTAAAAATATATTTCTTCTCTGATAGAACCTGGGAGTTGAGGAATTTTTTTATTTGTTTATTAATCCTCTTCTTCGAATTTTTTTTAGATAAACTAAATAGAGTAAAATTATTGATGAAAATTGGGTAAAATCAGTGAACTTTACTCTATTGATATTAATTAGTACAATTTTTCATGAAGATGAAATGATTTGAGGTTAAAATGTTGACAAAGGAATTGTTCATGAAAATGCACCGGAGAATTTTCTCAAAAGAAATTGACGATAGAGAGATTATTAGTGAAGATTTATGACAATCAAAGAGGAAAAAAGACATTAATAGAGGTGTCGGGTGGTGTGTCCATTGAAGAAGAAAGAAGGAAAGAAAAAACAAATCAAAATTTGTCATTATTGAAGAAAATTAACTTCATTTTTGGGGTTGGGTGTGTTGTGGGTGGAGGGTGGGGTGGGGGGCGCGAAGAAGAAGAAGTGGGGTGGGGTGTTAGGTGGTTAGGGTATTTTGAAGAAGAAAAAAAGGGGTGGAAGGCTTTGAAGAAGATGAAGGAGGTGAGATTGGGGGTTGGTTGAGTTTTTTTAAATTTTTTATATAATATTTATATTTAAATAGGATAATTTTTTTCTAAAAATTAATATAAAATGGGCCTTTATTTTTATTTTCTACCATTTTAGATTTTTGGGTGGAAATAAATTTACTTATAAATTGTTAAAGAGGTATATAAACACCCGTGTAGTTTAGGTGCTCAAATAAGGTTCGATGCCAAATTTGAACGAATTTTTATGTATTTTCTCTACATACACATACATATATATACATATACATCTATATATATATATATATATATATATATATATATATATATATATATATATATATATATATATATATATATATATATATATATATATATATATATATATATATATATATATATATAGACACATATACACACACATATATTTTGATTGTTCGAAAGTGATTTATACAAAGTGTGTTGGGACCAATGTTTTCTTGTTATTTTGTCTCCCCACAGCTCACCATTCAACATCCTTTGGCCTCTCAATTTTATAATTAATTCTCTTATCTTCTTGCTTTTAGCTTTTGATTAAGGATTTAAAAAAAAAAAGGTTTCACAGTTGGCATGTTGAGTGATAGAGCTAGTTGATTATTTGTTTTTTAGTAGGTTTGAATTCTTCATTGTAAGTCACTTTATTTATTTGCATTTCTTTAAAATCTCTGAAATTTAAATTTTGACACGTCATTGAGTTTATAATGATGAAACTAGTTATGACCACTAATATAATACTCTCTCCTCTCCGTCTCATTTTATATAAAATGAGACACTCTTTGACTTGACACTATATTTGTGTGGTTGAGATTCATTTCATTAAGGATAAAAGAGAAATCTTAAAACCAAATTATTTCTAATTAGAGAAAATAGTGTCACATAAAATAAGACTGAGGGAATAACCATTTTAATTTCATTCATGAATGGTATACAAAAGGTTTGGAAAGCTATAAAGATGAAGTGAATTAGTCCCTAATTGCTTGATTAGAGGAAGGCTATAAAACCTCAAAATGGAGTAGACTAATACAAAATAATAATAATAATAATAATAATAATAATAATAATAGTAATAATAATAATAAATTAACAGCATAATGTGAATTTACTCTTGGATCTTCAATAAACATTCCATGTTGCCATATATGACGTATTTCAATGGTAAACTAATTACTACTTCACAATATTCAACGTTAGGTAATTAGGAAAATGAACCATAATTATTTATTTGTGTACCATTTTCACTTATTTTAGTACTCCCTTATTGCTAGTTCCTACCAAAAATATATGATGGAATTTCTTCATTTTAATAAAAAGTTTTAAATTTAAGTTTGGCGGATACTTATGTGTTTAGAGTGAAATTCACGGTTTAAATAACAATAACAATAACATATTCAGTACAAATAGAGTTTTTGATGAGTAAAATGTATGTAAATTTTATCACTATCTTATAGAGGTAGAAAAATTGTTCCTGAAAGACCCTCAATCTCAAAAATATCATCCCAAAAATAAAAAATACTAAATATGAAATCAAACGATTAGAATGAAACGTAAATAATAATTTGTAAAGATAATAAAAGTAACAAAACAAATGATATATAAAACCATGATTATCTCTACTAACATACTATATCACAAAATCAGACATCATCCTACCTCTTTTAGCTGTCTAACCTTCTATTCTAATACATAATTAATGATATGAAGTTACGTCATATTTTATAATCACTTCTTTTGAATATTTTTTCGATAAAGATGGAGGGAGTATAAGAAAACGCCAAAACTCTTTTTTCTTCTGAAGCGCTTCCTCAGTACTGCAAATAAATCCAAAAAATCCTCAGTCTTTTTCTCTCCACTTTCAGTAATAAAACCAAAAACATCATATCCATATCTCAGTTTTTTTTTTTCAAATTTTCTCGGAAAAATTCAGATTCTTCAACTTCGTCACGTTGTGAAGACGCCGTAATTTAGTGATTGAACATTCAAATCACTAAATTTGAATGATGTTATAGTTCTGGATTGTTCGTTTTTTTTCTTTTCTTCATATTTTTGTTACTTTTTTTTCAATGGATGCTTGTGATTTTGATGGCGTTGTGAAAGTGGAGGAAAACGCAGGGATTGTGAAGCTCAGGAGTTTGAAATGCGTTGCAAAGGTTTTTCGAGTTGTTGAGTTTTGTTTTGTTGTTTTTCTGTTGTTGTGGATTTTCACTCGTTTGCCTTTCGCGGTGAGGATTTCCGGTGAGTATTTCCGGCAGCTTATCGGTGTAGTACTTAGTCCTGTCTTCATTTTCATCTTATGCAACTTCATCGTCCTCACTCTCTTCATGAAGTCCGGCCGCCACTCCGGAGACTCTTCGATTTTCGGGAATGTCGCCGGAGCTGAAGTACTACTCTATGACTCGTTTCTCGAAAACACCGAGTTTTCAACTGATTTCTCAGCCGGAAACTCTCCTCTGGATCCGGTAAATGAAGCTCAGGAGACTATGTACGAAGACAAACAGATGATTTTTGAAGAGAGCACAGTGACAAATCAGAAATCATGCGATTCCGATGAACCGAAAGTACCGAGGAGAACTCAATCGGAGAAGCTGAACAAGGAAAACATGGAGGAAATTTCCGTAAAGCTCCGGAGATCGGAAACGGAGAAATGCCGGCAAGTCACAAACTCCGGCGACGTCTCGCCGGAAACAGCTCATAAAGTAGACGAACTAAGCAACGAAGAGTTCCAGAAAGCCATAGAAAACTTCATTGCTAAGCAAACCAAATTTCATCAACAAGAGAAATCGGCCATTGTCCTCCATAGCCAAGCTTAACAACTTCGATAATTTTGCAGAAGAAGAAAAAAAATGCAGAAATTAATTTTATTCATAATCAACAGGAGCCGTTGATTTGAGAGTAAATTGATCTGAACCGTTGATAATTACAAAGGATGACGATTCCAGAAAGTTCTAGAATATTAACATGCATGCAGTGCTGCTGGATTTTAGCTTCAGAGATTAATTAGAAAGGTAGTATTAATTAGTTTTCTTATGTTTGTAATCTCGAATTAATTTTCCACTAATTATTGTCTAAAGAAAAATTTAACTATTTTATTACGATTAAATAATTTTATTTTCGTAACTCGAATTCGAAATAATGTGATATAACCTTGGTAACAGAACTTGTCAAAAAGCCTAACTATAAAGTATAGACCTCCAAAAATTAGTTATGTCTAAATTAGGTATAAAAAATCAACCAAATTGACCTATTAGAAATAACAATAGGATTAGAGAATGTATTTGTATTATAAGGTCTTAATTAAACAAATCGATCTATTAGGCCAACAGATGCATGAAAAATACCAAAATTCGAAAGTTCGTCGACCTTCTAATTCAGTAAGTATAATCTTCAAATCTAAATTTAATTAATAATATTATAATTTAAACACACTATCGGATATAAATTTTTTTAAATTAATATAAGAAGATAGTATATTATAAAATATAATTAAAATTCATACTATTTGAATCTTAAAAATAAGAAATACATTACATAAATCGAGATAAAAAATATATTGTATATACACATATACACTATTTCGAAAGTAACTTTTTGATGTAATGGGATATGAAAGTGATTTTGTACAAAGATCTTTTCCCTTTTACCTTTTCCAATTTGGATGACAAAGATACTTTGGAATACATCACAAGAAAATATTGTATGACATATTATTGTCGTCGTTTCAATTTACGTGATATTTTTTAATTTGATATGCTATTTTAAATAAAATTTTAAAACTTAATAGTCTAAAAATTATTTTTAGATATTTGCGTAGCTGAGAATTCTTTTATTAAGGATAAAAGGAGAATTTTAAAATTAAATTATTTACAACTAGTGTAAAATGACATTCTCTTTATGAGAGACTAAAAACGAAAGAGTACCACATAAAATGAGATAAAAAATATTAATTAAGTATTATTTCTATTTTTATTTATTTACTATCTGAACAGTTAGATGGAGTAATATTTATTTTTGTCATAATTTTTTGAATTAGTAAGTATTGTAATTTATACTTTTTGGTTTCGAAAACAGTCTCTTTAGGTTATGAGGTAATGGTAAGATCTGCAAACAGTTTACCCTCTCATAACTTCTTTCACTTAATATGTTATTGTAATATACTTTTTTTATATAATTTTTTAATATCTAACTTTTATTTTGAAAAGTTTATATTCGAAATCATGTTAAACGATATTTATTTTGACCCTCATATATATTTCAAATCAAGTCAAAAGAGATAATATTATTATATGAAAAAGAACAAGAATAATAATTACTAGTGTTGCATGTATTAAAAGGCATTTGATGTTTTTGAGAAGACAAATGAAATTATGAGATTATCTAAAAGGAAACATTGGCAATTGAGAGTAATTATATATATATATATATGGATTAATAAGTCTAATCCATTGGCAAAATATTACTAACTTATAATGATTTGTTATAAGATTAATAAGACATGGCATTTTCCTTGTTTTATCACACTATAATAAGATGTCATATTTCTGGAATTATATAAAATATTCTAGATTTTAAAAAATCAACCAGAGGCCAAATCAACCCGACAATATATATATATATAACCCGACTATATTTAGGTTGGTTTGGTTTTGATTTTAAAAAACCAACCAGAGACCAAATCAACCCGACATTGTGTGTGTGTGTGTATATAAATGTATAGATATGTGTGTGCGCGTGTATATATATATTGATTTGGTTTGGTTTGGTTTGGTGTTTAAAAAATTCGAACCAACCCGAAATTGAAAAACCCGAATTTAATTGGTTTGGTTTGGTCTATATATTAAAAAACCAGACATAAATAGTTTGGTTTGATGTTTAAAAAATTCGAACCAACCCGGATCATGTATACCCCAGATATATACACATATATTCTTCCTTTTGAAATAAAATAGTAAAAGTAAAGAGTATCGTATAAAATAAAACGAAAGTAAAATATATCAACATTAATACATATTTAGATATTCATATTATAGCCATATATATATATATATTCTAATTAAACACCTGAATACAAAATAATCTGTTTTGATTATTCATTTTCAATTCATTTAAAAAGAAAAAATTACTTTTCTGGCATCCATTACGCAAATAAGTTAATTTTTCAAAATTTATCTCCATTAATACACATTGAGTGCATTTCTACTATTATATTAAAGTTTAAAAGATAATAAGCATCTTGCCTTTTCTTTTCAAGATATACTAAGCTCCAAGGTCGCGATGTATTTATGTGAACAATAACTTATCTATAATGAATGTTTAAGGATATATATAAAAAATTTCAAAAATTTAAATAAAAAATATCTAATAAAAATACACCATCATGTGTTTAAGTTTGTAATATGAATAAATTATAATTTAAATATCAAAAAATATACTAGAAATAAATTAAAAAGTTATTGACGTATTCTACCTAAGAGAAAAATATCCTTTTGTAATCAAATGTAGGTACCCCACTTGAAGAAGGTGTGCATTTAACATTCCCAAAAAGTGTTTTCCACAAAAAAGTAAAAAGTAAACAATTATAAAATCTCGGTTTGAGGAGGGTAGAATATATGCAGATCTTATCACTATCTCATAGAAGTAGAGAGACTGTTTCCTGAGAACCCTCGTCTCAACGACTCATAAAAAAAAAGTAAAAAGTAAATAGGTTTTTTTTTTTTAACATATAACCAAAATGTTAGTAATAGAAATCCAAGCATGATATGATATCTCATTACTTTCACTTCTATCTAATGTTCAAAAAGAATTCATTCAATTTTCATTTGAAAAGTCATGGATTCAAGTTGAAGTCATCATTTCATAGGTGGAATAAGAATAATAGTTCTTGAATAAAATTTGAAAAAAGAGAAAAGCATTTAAATAGCAATATAATTATACTTCCCAACTAAAGGGGCCTATACTTTAGGTTTGTCTTTAAGATTTTTTGCATAATTACAATCATATTGTTTTTAGGGGTCATGCCAAACATTTTCAACCAATTTTCGATCTATTACTCAATACTTCATCAGTCAAATTCGGTGAAAATTTCACAAATAGAGTTTGAAGAGAAAAAAATATACGTAGATCTTACCACTACCTCAGAGAAATAGAGAGGCTATTTCTGAAAGACCCCCGTCTAAAAAAAATCATCCTCAAAAGCAGAAAATACCATATATGAACAACATTTCACCATAACCTAATTTTCTCCCAAACCAATTTCTTCATGTTATAACAAAATTGAGATTCATTACAGCAATACACAAATTTCTATTGATTCACAATGGAAAAAGCCTCTGTTTCTAGTAATGTTTTAAAGCAACTAGTACGATAGGTAACAGCTTGTGAAACTTTAGTAGACAATATACGCTCTGTATTTTCATTAATGTAAGACAAAAAATACGCGCAAACAATCGTGTAGTTAACTGTACCAATCTAGGAAGAGGATTGAAAATGTAAGTACAAACAGGAAGAGCAAGAGAAAGGTTCTGCTACTGCTGTTCCGTTGAATGGCTTGTGACAGTTCTTTGTTGCCAAGTTCCACATTTTGGGTAGCTTCAACTGCCTGAAACAAAAAACTATAAAATTACAGAAGGCATAGACTTCACGGAGAGCTTCCGTGAAGTATACAGTCGTAAAAAAAACCCACACTAGAGAATGAATGTATGAATACAGCAGATACAGTATGTAATGACATGATCTGAACATCATTCTAAAAATTCTGTTGGGTGCACTTCAAAGAAAAATGCAACCTGGTTAGTCACGTACAAACACATCTTTCATTGTTTTCTAATCTTTCTGTATTCTTTTCTTGTCGTGCATGTATGTCTAAAGCTGACGATTGTTAAGCTCTAGAGGTGGATGTGGACTTCGAATACTGTGATAGTTCAAGAGACAGATGGGGACTTTGAATGCTTTGATTCTAAATGTTTGATGAACAAAATTAAAGCATAACAGTAGAAGGTTAAGATATAAAACAATGAAACATCCGTAAATTGTGATGTTTGTTGGTACTTTCTTGTCATATTAACAAGATAGGAGTTCTATCCAACGGCAACATACCCAGTGTGACATGAAAAAACATTCTTAGAAAAGGAAAAAAATACAAAATAATGTGATAATTGAAGTACAAGGAACAATAAATAGAAACAGAAATCGAAGAAAGAAGAAACTACAAGAGTAATGCTACGACTACTAGTACTGAAGGAAGGAGTTCCATCCAACTAGTAATAAGTAAAATAACAACAATATCGCTAACCTGTTCATATAAAAGCTCTATCTGTTGGGCCTGTTGCAAAACATGAGTAGACATAAGATGGTTTAACGCAGACATCTCCACCATCTTTGTTTCTGTTTCTTGAACAGAATCCAGGAGACTGTTCAGCTCTACCTGCATCATGTGAATAATCACAGTAGGTAAGATGCAGGAAATGAAGACATTGTGATTATAGCTTTCACAAATTGCTTGTTACCAGAACTAAATCCTCTATCAGCAACCTTCCCACTTACCTGGAGGGCACGAGTTTCATCGTCCAAAAGTTGTTCTTGGACTCTTATAGGCGCTGCTTGTGATACATCAGGGTCCCTGACCTCAGAGTCCCTTTCCATGTCGGGGTCCAAATTACTAGAAGCAGAGGTCTCTGCAGGATTTGATTTGATAGTGGTCTTACGTTTCCTTCTTGGTGTCACTCGGTTAATAGCATCTTGAAAGCGTATTGCTCGCAACTGGTCAAACTGTGATGTGACAGAGTGAAGCTTTTCACTTAAAATTAAAACCTGCAGTATAAAAGTGAACAATGAATATGGGGATATGCATCCACAAGAATGACAAGTACAGAAGTGCACTATTAGGTTCATGATAAAACAGAAAAATATGCTTTGAAATGCCTCAACACTCTATTCAAAAGATCTTTTTTTTTCCCCTTTTACAACCTCAGCCTCACTCTCAGCGTAACACACGAGGCAGTTTGAAAATAAGTAGAAGAAACAGCTTTAGACCTACTTTCCATCTGATTATGCACCGAGGCTTAGGTTGAAAAACTATATTTACATCATTAAGAGGTATTAATAATCACCACATTCTAGTGGCTTCAATTACTCCCATCTGCAGTTTTAGGGGTGTGGCAATGAGTCGGTGATATGTTGTGCAAATCACAGAAGAACCATGTATTACCTCCATTTTCTAAGAAGTAAAATTCAGGGAAAGAAAATCTGCAGAAGAGATCCAAATTTATAGTAGAAGGTGGATACTCTCCTAATAGAATAATAACAAAGACAACAATTTTGAAGTATTATCGCAAACATCAGAGATCGTTTCAATAATTTCTCTATTTAAAATAGTCTATTTGTAGAAAATATGAAACACCAGGAGAGAATGGAGGACAAAATAACTTTGATATAACAGTCTTCTGCTGATTGTTGAAAATTACACTAAAAATATCAACTTACCAAGTAGTAAAATGAATAATCTTTAAGTTGAAGTATCTAACATAGGCACATGGAATGTTATAAAGAATAGTCACATGGATATAAGAGTATTCTCCTAACAGAGTCATATCAAAGACAAGGACACAACATTAACTTCTCTAACATCACAGGTCATCTAGTAATATCTTTAATTCAAATACTATCAATGAAGTTCTTCAGAATATTCAAATACCAGCAGAAAGTGGGAAGAGATGTATTAGAAAGCAGTCCATATCAAATTATCAGAATGTTTGATGACTATATTGTATTGTAGCAACCATACCACTCCATGCTTGTGTGCGATAGTATCAGCATTCAGATTGTCACCCTTCAAACCAAGCCATCCCTTTGAATTTGCATCTTCTTCATTTATACTATTTCTGAGAACATCTATCTGCTCTTTGCATGATTTCACAAAAATAGAAACCTGCAGAAAGTTGAGTTAGTAAGATCATCCAAATTTATTTATTTTAACTCTTAACTTCACAATCTCGATTAAGTGCATCGGCATTCAAAATAAAGCTGCACAATAAGAAGTCAACCACAAAGGTGGACAAGGATCTCTTTCTCCAAACTCAAACGTTAAAAAGGACATCAAACTTAACAAAGGAGGAAAATGAGGCAATTTTGGGTGTGTTAGGTATGAAGGAAAATGTTTTCTAGGAAGAAAGTGCGTAAACCTACTTATTTTCTTTTGTTCGGTAGGTAAGCATAAACTTTTATCCTAGAAGCATTTGATTACAATTTAAACACACACTATGGGAGATATGGGGCTGAAGATGAGGTTTATTGAAGGATGGGGAGGACACAATCAATGTGAAATGTTATTGGTAGAGCTTGTTTTCCCTGCTTTCATTAGAGAACTCATTTTCCTAGAGCTTGTTTCCCTGCTTTCATTAGGGAACTCATTTTCCTTATATTTAAGGAACTTGTTTTCTTAGAGAAAATGTTTTCCAAAATATTTGACAAACCGAACATGAAAAAATTGAAAAACATTTTCCGAAAATGTTTTCCTTCATACCAAACACGTCTTTATCACATATTTCAATGGATTACACAAAGATGTAGTTTTCAACTTTTCATAAGAAATTGGCTATAATAAATGGCAGGAAAGACTTTTTTCTCTGTAGCTGGAAACAACCTCTCTACCTGAGGTAAAGGTAAGGTCTGTGTACACTCTGCACTCAACACTCAATTTCTGTTGGCTTTCATCCTTAATTTTCTAAGTCATTTTCCAGTATTTATATTCTTGTCTGGGCTGAACTTAATATTATTTATACAAACAACAAACAACAGTATACCCAATGGAATCCCACAAGTGGGGACTGGGGAAGGTAGAATGTATGCAGACCTTACCACTACCTCGTAGAGGAAACTTAATATTGTTTATAGATATTAAAATTAGTTGAGAAATATAAAAAATGAAAATTAAAAAACAATAAGATCATTACTATATACAAGATCAAGCTTCAGAAAAATGTTCAAGATGTGTATCAGGACCAATTTATTCCAGTATACACCCAGTTCTTCTCCTGGCTTCTAAAATTACAGATGTGGGCTACTATGATTCCATGAAATGGAAACTGCAGATCAGGACTCACTTTCCCCATCCACTACCCTTGGTCGTCCCTTCCACCGAGACCAAAAAAAAAAGAATCTTTTTTTGGAGTGTCATTGTGTTAAATTGACTCTTTTATTAGAAGCATACATAAATGTAAGGATACTACATCCTTTCTCATAAGATTATGTCTTTCATACCAATTAACAGCATTTTGAAAAATTCTTAGAGAAATAATGCACTGCAAGATTAGGTTCCCATAAAAAAAATGCATGTGAAGTGAGATTTGACACAACTGTGGTATGCGAATGCATACAATCCAGATATACGGACCCAGTTTTCTAAAAGAATGACATGATAGATGAAAATGTACCACATAAAAGAAAACTTGATGGTTGAAAGACAAGAGTGCTACAAGAGGTCTATGCAGATGATAATTAACAAAGAGAAAGGCAAGTGCTATAAAACGACTTGAGAAAAATAACAGTTTATTGTAGTAAATGTTTGATCGCAGAGCCAACATATCCACAAGATAGGTGTCATATTAGGCACGATTATAAATTACCACATAGATTGGCGTCATATTAGACACAATTATAAATTACCACATAAGATAGAAAGAGCAATTAGCAAAGGCAGAGGAGGCCAAATTCTGATTGTTGTAAAGTTACTGAATAAATCTATTACGAAATAACAAAAAAAAGGGGTAGTGATTTGTATATAACTTTATATGACTTTTCTCTTCTATTTTTAGGAAGAGTAAGTAGCATACATAGAGGATAACATAAGAGAAAATTATCTGCAATGATAAGGACATGTCCTACATAAATCTCTAAAAGCACTACTTAAAAGATGCTATGGTGATTAAAAGTTATAAAAGGTAAGTGGTAGACTTAGAATCATGATACAGCGCAATAGAAGAAAAGGAACCATATGGACGATATCAATTGATTGGGATCAATGCATAGTTGTTCTTACACTTGCATTTGAACACAGTGAGATAAGTGTGAGACTTTTTGAACATTTAATTTCAGCTTACCCTTAATTTGCCTTGAAAGGATATTTCTTTTATGTATTAAAATAAAATGGATCCAAATATAGTGAGAATAGATATAAAAGATTCCTATCCCGCCCCAACTAGTTTAAAAATTGAAAGATGATTAATATTTTCTTAGATATAAAAATTGAAAATCACCACCTAATAGAGGAAAAACAGTAAACTTGTCTCGAATATGTAATCCCAACTCCAATCTCACCCTTGTGATATGGCCTTACCCTATTTGAAAACTGAAACACCTCTTTGTTTTCATCAATATATATTTGATAAGAGAACATCATGTAGCAAAAATAAAATATATCTATGTATATCAACATAGCAACAAGAAGAACATAGCTAGCCATAATTGTACTGTTCTGAAATCCCACACAAAAAAAAAAAAGGAAAAAAGGTACAGAAAGGGAAGAAGGAAAACAGATATCAAAATATGCGACCTTACTTCATGCTCAATGCTATCTCTCTCTTGTTCAGTTGTACGGTGCAAATCAACATAATCCTTCTTGTGTTTCATCAAAAATTGCTCCAGAGTCCCAATGCTCTCCAGCTGACAAATGAAAATTTATGAAAAGAATTTATCTTTTTGTGATTATTTATAAACAGAAAAATACAAAATCTAAAGCACAAGCAACGTAAAAAAAACAGAAAAAAAGAAAGCAGTAGGGGTAAACGAATATACCGTTTTAAGTGCAGCTCTGGTGAATCCTGACCTTTGCCGAGGTTTATGCATGATAAAAGATGCCAATAAGGCAGCAGTCTTAGACTGTCAACAGAGATCTAACTTCAGAGGTCATATAAACTAAGATCTCATGGTAGTATTACATAGGTTAAAGATAGGGGAGGGGGAAAAAGAGCATTGAAGTTTAATTATATAAAATAGTTTTCATGCAAAAAAGATAATTATAAATCATCTGCAGTGAAAACAAAATTTCCAGACACTTGCAACCACACAAATTCTTGATCAGTTTAATTATAGAACCGAGCATCTGATCCAGGATAATATGAACAATAATTATAGAACTGACCATCTGATCCAGGATGATATGAACAATTGATACAAAAGGAAACTATTGAAGCTACATGCACAAGCACACTCTACTTAATAGGCAAGGGACTGTAGGGGTCATACGAGCATGAAGGTTCTTCAAGACATTTCACAACACGCTGCATAATCCTTTCAACCAAAGATAGAGAAAAGTGATGAACTGAATAAATTAATGTACCTCATCATATCCCAAAGACAATGCTGATCGACGTGCAAGATCTTTAAAATCTTCCGTTCTGTCTCTAACTTTTGACATTCCTACAAATTCCAGAGAAAAAATAAGACCTCTCCCAATCAAATGATGCAATTTCAATAGTATACAGTAGTTTGGTATATCCCCGCATAAAACCTACGATATTCTTCCTCCCACTTACAACTCCACAAGAAAATCAAATTAGCAAGTATCAGTTCATACCAATACTTGGAGATATCAGTGTCAAACACCTTTTTTTCCATAAAACATTTGTATTTAAAAGATCAAAGGGTTTTCTAGATTGAAAGTGACAAAAGATTATATTTTTCAAATGGGATTTAGAAAAATGGAGTTGTAACTTGGCATCAAGTTCTAATGTGCCAAGTCACTGTTTAAAACAAAGATCCCAGCAGGAAAACATATTTGACTCCAAAACCAGTTTGCAACAAACTTTCCAGTTAAGGAATTTTTGTTGACGGAAGGGAAAGCATGAGGCACCCCTTGATCCCGTTGTTCTGGCATGGTTGCTTCATTGACTCGTCCTGACACAAATGGAACTCATTTGGACAAACTCACTGACAAACAATCACACACACAATGTTTAAATTAGCACCCAAGTTATTATAGTAAAAAATAAAAAAGAATATTGAAATAGTAAACCTACACTACCTATCCTATCCTAAATTCAGCTTCACCCGACATCTCAGGGTATTCTCCCCAAAATTCAGGGCATTTCCCCAAAAAATGAGTAATTTTTTCTTGAACGCAGTAAGCACACAATCAACCAAACAAGACTAGAGTTTCCTAATTACATTGATAGCCTAATCATATCAGCACCGACCCAAACGACTGAAATAATAGCTATAATATACTAAGCTCCCGTCAACTGTCAAGTTGATTCCCTCTCAAAACCCAATCCCTTTGATTCTTTCCTAATTTAGCAGTGACAATGTTCATTCAATCTCTTTAATCAAATCCAAATCCTAATTCACTTGTTATCCTTTCATGACTTACTAATATAAAATTCTAATCAAAATCAATTCAGGAATAACCATAAAACAAATTTCCGAACCAGAAAGTTGATATACTCATAAGCATCCACAACCTAAATTGAACATATAAGCAAAGACCTCAAATAAAAAGCCAAAAATCGATAAGGAGAGTGAGAACAGACCTCAAATATGAACAAATACAGACCCAAAAGAAGCTTCGCCAGCAGAATCGAACCGCGACCTCCAATCCAAACCCGGAATGCAGAAATGGGAAGAGTCGTTAGGATACTGTTTTCAGGTGATCTCAATGGAGATTCCACAGCAGAGAGCAGGAATCGAATGTGGTCCTCAGATGATTTCAGGCGGCGAAAACGGCGGTGATGAAGTGATTTCCCGGCGAACAACTGGTGGCGATATTACAGCGGCGGTGGCCCTGGCGACAAGTGAAAGAATTAAACAAATTGTTTTAGCGTAAACTCCTTGGTTTTCATTTACAGATATAGCCTTGTATTATTATTGAAAGTAATTTAAATATATATTATTTATTTAAAATAATATATTTATTTATTTTGTTATAATTTTTCTGTCAATATAAATATTTAAAAACATAAATTTATTCTTAATTTTGAAAAAAATACAAGTGGTAAACTCTTCCAAATGAGAGGTTTAACAAGACGTTCTGAGTTCATTAATTTGGAACTGAAATAATTTATGATCCATTAAATTGATGTTTAAATTTACGTATATTTTACTTTTTAAATTTTGAATTTACATATCATTAATTGATTATGGATTATTTATTATATTATTGCAGCCGTGGAATAGTGAAGGTAATATTAATAGTATGTGGGACACGATTGCTGGTTACATAAGAAAGGTAGCTACCGAGGTACTAGGGGTTTCAAGAGGGGCCTTTGGTGGACGTCAGGGCGATTGGTGATGGAATGATGAAGTCCAGGGCAAAGTGAAAGATAAGAAGGTCGCTTACAAAGAATGGTTGGAGTATAGGGATGAAGAGGAAAATCAAAAGCTTAAGGTAATCTATAAGACGGCCAAGTCAGAAGGAAAGATGGTGGTGGTGAGTGCTAAGTCAGCAGCGTTTGAGCGCCTTTATGAGGAGCTAAGTGATAAAGGTGGAGACAAGAGATTGTATAGGCTCGCTAAAGTAAGAGAAAGAAAATCTCACGACTTGGACCAAAAGTAAGAGAAAAGAAAGCTCGCGACTTGGACCAAGTGAAGTGCATCAAGAATGAGGAGGGCATGATGTTGGTGGATGACACTTCCGTTAATTTAAGGTGGCAAGCGTACTTTCATAAACTCTTAAATGAAAAAGGAGATGGAGATATTGAGTTAGGTAAGTTGGCACACTCCGAAAATCATCGTGATTTTGGTTATTGCACGCGGTTCAGAGTTGAGGAGGTAAGAAGGGCTATTAGTAGGATGAAAAGGGAGAGGGCGATCGGCCCTCCGATAGACTTTTGGAAGAACATGGTCGAGGATGGCATAGAGTGGTTGACTAGACTGTTCAATGTTATTATGAAGACTGCCAAGATGTCTGATGAATGGAGGAGGAGTACAATGGTTCCATTGTACAAGAATAAGGGAGATATTCAAAACTGTAACAATTACAGGGGTATCAAGTTGTTAAGCCACCTATGAAGGTTTGGGAGAGAGTAGTGGAGATGAGGGTGCGAAGAATAATATCTATCTCGAAGAATCAATTTGGATTCATGCTTGGGCGGTTGACTACTGAAGCAATTCATCTTGTCCGGAAGTTAGTGGAGAAATATAGGGAAATAAAGAAGGACCTTCATATGGTGTTCATTAATCTCGAGAAAACATATGACAAAGTCCCAAGGGATGTCCTATGGAGGTTTAGGGATGTCTAATGGAGGTGTCTAGAGGTGAAAGATATCCCAATGGTATATATCAGGGCAATTAAGGACATATATGATGGAGCCAAAAGTCGGGTAAGAACGGTGGGAGGAGACTTAAAGTATTTTCCTATTGAGATGGGACTCCATCAAGGATCTGTGTTGAGCCCTTTCTTGTTTGCCTTGGTGATGGAGCTGACGCGATCTATCCAGGAGGCAATACCATGGTGTATGCTATTTGCGGATGACACAATACTGATTGATGAGACTCGGACTAAAGTTAATGATAGGTTGGAGGCCTAGAGACACGCCTTGGAGTCTAAAGGATTCAAATTGAGCAGGACCAAAACTGAATACTTGGAGTGCAAATTCAGTGTTGAGAGCTAATTGAGCAGGACCAAAACTGAATACTTAGAGTGCAAATTCAGTGTTGAGAGGGATGAAGCAAACTTTGTGTGAAGCTTGCCACTCAACAGATCCCCAAGAGGGAAAACTTTAAGTATCTGGGGTCCATCATCCAGAATAACAGCGATATCGGCGATGATGTCATACATCGTATGAGGGCAGCATGGACTAAATGGAGGCTTGCATCCGGAGTACTGCGTGATAAAAAGATACCACCTAAACTCAAAGATAAGTTCTACAGATTAGTGGTTAGACTATCTTTGTTGTATGGGACGGAATGTTGGCCTATCAAAAAGGCACATGTCCAGAAGATGCATTTCGCAGAGATGAGGATGTTGCGATAGATGTGTGGTCACACCAGGATGGCAAGGTTAGGAATAAGACCATTCGAGAGAAGCTAGAGGTGGCTAATAAGATGAGGGAAGCGAGATTGCGATGGTTTGGACATGTGCAAAGAAGGAGTACCGATGCTCCTGTTAGGAGGTGCGAGATGTTGGTTTTAGGAGCTAATCGGAGGGGTAGAGATAGACCGAAGAAGTATTGGAGAGAGGTGATCAGACATGATATGGAGGAACTTGAACTCACCAAGGATATGAGCTTAGATAGAAAGTAGTGGAGGTCGCGAATTAGAGTAGGCTAATTGGCCTCCCCAGACCCCACTTGTGGAATTGCACTGGGTATGTTGTTGTTGTTGTTGTTATTGTTCTATGGATTATTTATTATACTATCCACAGACTTCTATTATTTGATCCTTGGATTATACGATCTTAGTTTAAATTTAGTGGAGTGATATTATTCTAGAAAAAATTCTAATATAAAAAATAGATTATTATTTATTTATAATTTATAATTTTATTTGGATCAAAATATTTTTTCCATAAAGTTCACTGGAGGCCTAAAATAAAAGCTTCATTAATTTTCTTCTTGAGCTATTTTTATCCTTTAAATGGTGACATCGCTTCGAAAAGATCTTCCATACCTCACTGAATATAATAGTTAAAAAATAATGAGACAAACTATATTGATTAAATTTTTTAATATTATTTACGCAAAATACTTTTTTCATAAAATTCACTATTAATGGGCCTCCATTTTTGGAGATCTAAAATAAAAACTTAATTAATTTTCTTGTTAAGTTATCCTTATCATTTAAAAGGTGACACCGCTTAAACAAATTAATAATTAAAGAATAATGAGACAAACAATATTGAATAAAATTTTATTAGAATGAAGATTAATATTGTGCCTCAACAGCGACACATTTTTATTTGTTAAATATTTAATATTGTGCCTCAACAGCGACACATTTTTATTTGTTAAATATTTAATGAAATTATTAATATTTTATTTATATTTGGTCTTCACTTTTTTATCACATAAATTGAGTCGTTTGAACGTAATTTATGAAAAAGGCAGGTTTGTCAATTTATTTAGTGCTATTAAACGCCCCAGTTTACACTTCAAAAGACCTTATTCAATTTAGAGTAAATCTCGAAGCTTCTTCTTCCATGTATTTTCCAATTACCCCTGTTCATGTTGACTTAGGAATTTTTTTTTTTACTCTTTTTGTTCAGTAATAATTGTTCACTATTAATTTAGCATAAATATTAAAATAAAATAATAAATGATAAAAATAATTTAACTAAATCACTCTTTAAATAATAGTCTCCAAAATTCATTTTAGTTGTCATGATAAAATTCAACACAACTCTTAAGAAAAATTAACTAGAAATGTTGTTTGAGTAACATATTCCTTACAATAATTAACCTTTTTTTTTAATCTATATATGTGTTTCTTTATTCTGAAATAATTAATTAATGATAAGAACAAAGTTGAAAAAACATAATTAATTTATATATATATTTTTTCGTTGATTATTTAAATTAACAATTATTTTAAGTGTACTTGACAACTAAAATGGAAAAGAGGAAGTAATACCTATAATGTCTAGAAAAATACAATAATATACCCGATAAAATTTCACATGTGAAATCTACGAAGGATAAAATGTACGCAAATTTTACTATTTTAAAACTTCTTTGCATGTGCGGTCACTCTTTTGCCACTATTTTAATTGCCGCTGAATAATGCACATGCAAGGAAGTTTCAAAATCTACATAGTCAACACTACTTTAATTAGAGTCATCCAATTTTTTTCTAAATTTCTCACTCCATTTTTGTTTTTTTCTTCACATGATTTTCCTATAAATTTAGCATTTTTCTCAATTGCAATTGCATCCTATTTCCCTTCACCTTCTTGTATATCAAAAGATATCAGTAAATAGCAGAATCTTGAACGCACACTAGCCAAAAAAGACCTCAAGAATATGTCCTCTTCATCAGCAGAGTCGAAAATGGCGCTGGCCAAGACGGTTTTATCAACAATAGGGTCTGTTGCTGCAACAGCCCTGTTGGTTCGCACGATAGTCCATGACTACATCCCCCCGGAACTCCATGATTATCTCAAGCTTGGACTTAAAAACATGTTCATCAAGTTCTCGAATCAGCTGACGATGGTGCTTGATGAATTTGATGGCCTTGTCACCAACGAAATTTATGAAGCTGCTACGATCTATTTGGGCAACAAGTTGTCCCCTAACATCCATCGACTTCGAATTAGTAAGCCTGAGAAGGAGAAAAAATTCAACATCACCATGGAACGGAATGAGGAGGTAATGTCTGCACACATATATAATGATAATTGCTTGTTATCAGATTTGTTATGTCTAAACTAGACGCTATGGCCTATGTTGCTTGGGACTCTTTAAAAATATTGTCGGGTGTGTATCAGATCCTTCAAAAGCTAATCTGGTTTTGGAAGATCCAATACGGATGCAACATTTTTTGAGGGTCCGAGAAACAGAGAATAGAAGTAGTCTAACAATATACTTCATGCTTAAAGTTAAAATGTGCACAAGAAGCACCACAAAGTATGCATTTTTATGTGTAGATAATGACAGATCCATTAAATTAGAAAGTAAGAACTATGTATAATTATGAGCAGGGTCATGGAATCCAAATCAGACATATGACCTTCTTTTCTTAATAATCCACCATCGGAAAAGTGAAAGTTGCCTTCTTTAAAATTTGTATGTCTTATTTGAAAGATCATCTGTATTCGAGTTCAGGTAAGCTTTCGCGTTTAATTTAACTTGTAGATAATTTTGAGATCACAGATCTTATGAAGGTGATGATATTTAATCTTAAGGTTTTATTCCAACAGGTGATAGATGTTTATAATGGACAGACATTCAAGTGGATTTGGCTCTGCAAACAAACGACGACTAAACACTTGTACAATCCCAGAGACATGAATTCCACTATGAAGTCTGAAATCAGGTCCTTTGAGCTGACATTTCACAAGAAAAACAAGGATCTTGTCCTAAATTCTTACTTGCCATACATCATGGAAGAAGCAAAATTGCAAAAACACGAAAACAAGACTATCAAGATTCACACCGTAGATTACGAAAACATGTACAATTTACGTGACATGTGGAAGCCGATAAATCTCGATCATCCTGCCACTTTTGGGACAATCGCGATGGAATCAGATCAGAAAGACATGATCTTGAAGGATTTAGAGAGATTTGTCATGAGGAAAGAGTATTATAGGAAAGTAGGGAAGGCATGGAAAAGAGGGTATTTGTTGTTTGGTCCTCCGGGGACTGGGAAATCTAGTTTGATTGCTGCAATGGCAAATTATTTGAACTTCGATATATATGATTTGGAGTTGACTGCGCTGAGGAGGAATTCCGATTTAAGGAAGTTGTTGGTTGCAACAGCCAATAAGTCCATTTTGGTGGTTGAGGACATTGATTGTACCATTGACTTGCAAGATAATTTGGCTAATCGAGCTAATGTTGTTCATTCACATAATGGTGTCCATAAACAAGAAAGCAAGGTAAATTAGTCTTTTATTTTCCATTTCCTATCTTACTATTCCTATTAGGTATGAACTCAGATTAATCGGATGGTTTGTTTCAGATACCAAATGATTAAATAGAAAAAGTTAGCATACTCAACACAAAGTTAGGGCTACGTATTTTAGTTTATGGGGTAGCATGAAGCGTGGCCAAGTGGAAGACAACGGGTGGATTTTGATCTCGCTGTTCCAGGCTAGAGAATAACTAATCAATTACCATAAATTGGATATGATCTGCTGTGCTTTTTCTGTGTGCAGAATTTCAACATCAGGAGTGTGAAAGGAGTTGGGTACAAATTGTTATTGTTATAATAGACCTACGGATTAGTCGAAATCTTTTTTACAAATTTTACTGATATGGAGATGGTTTTAATGCTCATTTCTTCAAACAAGCCTGGCCTATCATAGGAGAAGAGGTAACTAATGTTGTGCTGAATTTTGTTCAGAATAGTTAGATGTATGCTCCAATTAATAGAACTCTGATTTTCTTGAATAAGCTAGGAGTCAATTATTGGCAAAATTTGGATTTGGCATAAGTGTGTTGTGGTAATACTTTACCTAACTAGTATATTTTTTTATTGCAGGTTACCTTGTCAGGTTTACTGAATTTTATTGATGGATTATGGTCAAGCTGTGGAGATGAAAGAATCATCATTTTCACTACAAATCACATCGAAAAACTTGGTTATGGATTTCCTAGTGGATCCTAGTGAAAGAATCATCATTTTCACTACAAATCACATCGAAAAACTTGACCCTGCATTGTTGCGACCTGGCAGAATGGACATGCACATTCACATGTCATACTGCACACCTTGTGGCTTCAAACTTCTTGCTGCCAATTACTTGGGGATTAAAGATCATAAATTGTTCAAAGAAATTGAGGAACTGATTGACATGGCCAATGTGACACCAGCAGAAGTGGCAGAACAACTATTGAAGGAAGATGAAGCTGAAGATTCCCTTAAAGGGTTGATTAATTTTGTTCACAAGAGGATAAAAGACAAGGAAGACGCTAAGGCTAAGAAAGTGGAAACACCACAAGTGGAAGATGAGAAGAAAGAAAATGTTGAAAATATACTCCAAGGGATAAATGATTTTATTCAAAGGATAAAAGAGAAGGGGGAAGAAAATGGGATAAAAGAAAAGGGGGAAGAAAATGGTTTACCAAATGGGGGGAGTTAAAACCACAGAAAAAAGAGAGCCTATCATAGAATATGGCACATTTTTTTTCCTTTTAATTTGGTCTATATATAAGTTATAAAGGAGCATATCTAGTAAATTGTACAAGTGTTTAATTTTTGTTCCCATTTTTAGAAACTTTGCAAACATAGACTTATCGTATAACTCTACCAATCTGGCAAGACCTGTAAATAGTTTGAAGATAGGCAGAACGAGGGTTGTACTTAGTACTGCACAACTCTCAGCATGAATTGTTAGCAAGGTAAGTTTGCCACAAGGACAAAGGAAACAATTCGCAAAACATTCTTATGGACAGGGAATATCCAACAAAAAGGCAAAGCACAAACATTCTTATGGACAGGGAATATCCAACAAAAAGGCAAAGCACTGATTGAAAAGGGTTTAAAATGCCCTCGAACTATTGAAAATGGTACAAAAATGTTCTCCATCCATTTATTGTGCCTAAAATGCCCTTGTCATGCACCTTTGGATCCAAAAATGCTTTTTTTTAATGAAATATTTTAAATAATTTTTATAAACACGTGACACCCCTTATTGGTTACAATTTAATGATTTAAAATTAAATATTAAATCCAGAAGACAAGCATGGGAAGTCAAGTACAGGATGCAGAAACTAAGGACTTCAGAGAATGCATAGTTAACTGTAATCTAACTGAGCTACAAACAGTGGGGAGGAGTTTCACCTGGACCAGTGGACATGTGTATAGCAGAATAGATAGAGCATTGGCAAATGATGAATGGGTGATGAATATGCCCACTGTTCAAGTACTGTTGATGGACCCTCAATGTTCAGATCACTCTCCATTAAGTATAGAGGTGGAAGTTCCTAAGGATAGCCAGAAGAGACCTTTTAAGTACTATAATTGCATAGCACAGCACCCTGAGTTTCACAATAAGGTCCTACAAAGATGGACAATTCAAGGTAAAGGAATGAAAGGAGTATGGAACAATCTGAAGCAGGTGAGAAGAGAAATGACTAAAATAAATCAACAGGAATACAGAGGTGTCTCAGACAAAGTTCAACAACTAAGAAGGGACTTGGACAGCAAACAAAGCCAAATGAGAAACATCCCTGTCCCACAAGACATGGAGGAATCAGAAAAGCAGATAAGGGAGGAGTTGAATAAATGGAGTTCAATAGAGGAAACAATTTACAAACAAAAATCCAGATACAATGGCTCAAGCTAGGAGATTCAAACACAGTTTTTTTATGCTAGTATGAAAGACAAGAAGGCACAGAATCAGATAACAATGCTTACCAAAGCTGATGGCACAGTGATAAAGGAACCTGATGATATTGTCATAGAGGTTGTAGGTTTCTATCAACAACTTCTAGGACAATCCACATCCCCCATGCCAGCAGCAGATCCAGCAGTCATCAGAGATGGACCAGTGCTATCAAGAAATCAACAACTCTCACTTATACAACCTTTCAACAGAGAAGAGGTACTGGATGCATTGAAAGGAATTGATGATAACAAAGCTCCAGGGGGAGATGGTTTTAATGCTCATTTCTTCAAACAAGCCTGGCCTATCATAGGAGAAGAGGTAACTAATGTTGTGCTGAATTTTGTTCAGAATAGTTAGATGTATGCTCCAATTAATAGAACTATAGTCACTCGCATTCCCAAAACACAGCACCCCAACTCCATCAGAGAATACAGACCTATTTCATGCTGTACCACTTTGTACAAAATCATTTAAAAAATGCTCACACAGAGACTCAAAAGTGTTATGGATTTCCTAGTGGATCCTAGTCAAGCTGCTTTTGTACCAGGAAGAATGCTCAATGATAATGTGATCCTAAGTCATGAACTTGTGAAGGGATATGGAAGAAAAGGGATTTCACCTAGGTGTATGTTTAGGATTGATATGCAAAAAGCCTATGACTCCCTAGAGTGTCATTCCCTAGAGGTTCTGAAGGGTATGCAATTTCCAGCCACATTTGTTACTTGGATCATGCAATGTGTCGAATCTGTGTCCTACTCTATTCTAATAAATGGTGCCCCTAGTCCTGCATTTAAGGCAAAAAAAGGAGTGAGACAGCATGATCCCGTATCCCCTTACCTCTTTGTATTAGCAATGGAATGTCTCACCAGGCTCTTGAAGTCAATGAGATCCAAAAATGAGTTCAAATTCCATCCAAGATGTCAAAAACAATAGATCATTCAGCTAAGTTTTGCAGATGATTTGTTGCTGTTTAGCAGGGGTGATCAGGGATCAGCAGCTATGTTATTTGATTGTTTTCAGATTTTCTCAAGTGTATCAGGCCTCATTGCAAACCAAGGTAAAAGTAATGTGTATTTTGGGGGACTTCCTGAAGATATCCAAAGACAAATACTATAGTACACAGGTTTCAAGAAGGGTGAATTACCTTTTAAATACCTTGGCATCCCACTATGCACAAAGAAGGTGTCAATCAGCCAATGCCGACCAATTATTCACAAAATGGTGGGAAGAATTAATACCTGGACAAAGGAATTCCTCTCCTATGCAGGTAGAATGCAACTGGTTCAGAGTGTTTTAACATCCATCCAAGCATTCTGGTCACAGCTAATGCTCTTGCCAAAAAAGGTGATACGAAAAGTGGAAACAATTCGCAAAACATTCTTATGGACAGGGAATATCCAACAAAAAGGCAAAGCACAAACATTCTTATGGACAGGGAATATCCAACAAAAAGGCAAAGCACTGATTGACTGGGATAAGGCATGCAGACCAAAGACAGTAGGAGGAACCTCACTGAGATACAAGCATGGAATAAAGCAGCTATACTTGAGCAACTATGGAATTTGGCGAAAAAGGAGGACAAATTGTGGATAGCATGGATACCTAATTACTACTTGAAGGGCAGGAAACCTTGGGAGGTTCAAGTTAAACAATCATCATGGATAGTCAAGAAGATAATCCAAGCAGGGCAAATGGCTAGAAGAAGAGGGATTGCAAAAAGAAGAGATTCTGGAAGCTAGTATATTCAGCATCAAAGAAGTGTATAGATAAATCAGAGGTGACTTCCTTAAAGTATCATGGAGAAGGCTAGTTTGCAACAATCAAGGAAGCCCGAAGTGGACATTTATATTCTACCTGGCAATTCAAGAGAAACTGTACACCAAAGACAGACTGAAAAAATGGGGAATACACACTGACTTGGTCTGCATATTATGCAATAACCAACATGAGACTCACCAATATCTGTTCTTTGGATGCCCCATGACAAGTGAAATCTGGCAACAAATCTTAAGATGGCTAAACATAACAAGAAGCAGCAAGGGATGGAGAGAAAAGTTAGAATGGCTACAGCACATGCATCGTCAAAAAACTTACAAGCTGAAGTCTACAGGGTTACCTTAGCATCAATTGTCTATCACATATGGCAGGAACGCAATTACAGGATTTTCAGAGATAAAAGAAGAAGTATGGAGCAGATCATTAGACAAAGTATCCAAGAAATACATTGTAGATGTAGTATGACACCTAGACTAGAAAACTATATGGAAAATCTTAATTTCTATCCTTAGATTCTAATAGCATAGGCCTAGTGACAAACTCTGAGGTTGGGAAATTGTCCAAGCCCTGAGTTCCCTCGTGTAAATATTGCAGATCTGGTAATAAAATCATAGTTACCAAAAAAAATAAATAATTTAAATAATAGACGACCTACCCCAAATTAAAAACCCGCCCCAATATGTAAGTCTTCTACTGCATCTTGTGAGGATATTGAGAAAGGAAGCCAGGGCATTTAAAAGACACCAAACTCCCAAGACTTTTATTTACGATGAACATATGACATCCAATTATAAGACCATTACATGTAGTTTTTGAGCTCTGTTTACATTACGGATTATGAGATTCAAAAGAGTACCCTCTTAGTCACAAAATGCATTTACAGAAATTATACTTGTTAAGATGACCGAAAGACAGACCCTTTTTTTCCGAAGTCACTTCCAATAGTAAACTTTATCAATACAATGCAACGTATGTTTAAAAGTCTCTAGATTGTAGTGATCTTTTGCATTGGGGCGGGTTAATGTTGGGAGAGATTTTAAATTTGGGGCGAGTAATCTATTATTTAAAATTAATTTTAAGTAATTAGAATGTAACCAATAAGGGGTCGTCAATTGTTTAAAAAATTATTTCAAATATTTAATTAATATGTCGTTAAATAAAACGGCATTTTTTGACCCAAAGGTGGATGACAAGGGCATTTTAGGTCCAATAGGTGGATGGAGGGCATTTTTGTACCATTTCCAATAGTTCGAGGGTGTTTTAGGCTCTTTTAGGTTAAAGATAAATAGAATGAGCGTTATATTTAAAGGCAGGCCCTTCACCGTTAGCGTGGTGGAAAGAATTGAATATCTTGTATGATCTACATTTGGTATAGAATACTAATGTTTGCTTTTTTGTTAATGCAACCATACTCTTTCTATTATTTTGGTTAAATGGACTAACAAATACATTGCTTCTTCTTCATACGCAAAATCATTTAACTTATTTTTTGTGTAATTTTATTTATAATAGTTAATTGAAGTTTAAACGTCAAATTCCAATATACATATATAACAATACTTCACTATACCAACAATGAAATGTTCAAACAAACACGACCATTATAGAGAAGTTCTGATTGTACTACTATCGCAAGTCTTGTTACAATTTTTTCAATTACCTCCACCAATTTCACACTCCATTTTTGTTCCTTTTTCCAAATGATTTCCAATAAATTTTGCATTTCCCTCAATTGCTATGCACCCTGTTTACCCTCACCTTTTTGAAGATTGGAAACAATAATAATTCAAGAATCAACCCATTGGTCACTATTTTACCACATATTCGACACACAACACTAAGGCAAAATCTTGAAGCATTTGTAGACTTAGGAGTTTATGGAATTAAATCTAGATTAGATTCATAAATTTGAGAACAATCAAACTCGAATTAAGATCAAATTATTTAATTCCAAGATATGGATTTAAAGCAAAAGTCCAATTTCTCGTGAGCTAGGCCATTAAGTTGGTCTTCAAATAATAAGCCCGCTTGATTAGCCCAGGGCCCATGTCACATGTCAAATAACGCGACACACAAAATCAAATAAAGGACCAATAAGATGATGTCACATATTCAAATGACGTGACATTCCTAGTCATTTTAAACACCAATCAAAGGCCACCAAATGTCTCAAATGACGTGTTTTAGGCTATTAAATGTGACCTTATCACATGAGTCAATCATAATCAAGAAAGCGAGTTCATCTACTCTTACACTATCTACCTCTCTACAACTATAAATAAGGGTGTTACATACCTCTCAAGGGGGACAATTCAAAGAATTGGAGAGAAGGCATCCACAATCAGAAGATCATCCAAAGAGGATAGAAATACATACTTCTCCCCAGTGGCAATCTGCAAGTCTCTTCATCTCTGGTGGTGATCTGTAAGTTTCCATACCTCCACATTTGTGATCAAAGCCTAGCTCCATATTCGTGCTTAAATTTCAACAAGAAATGATCCATCAATTCACGAACAAGCAAAGCCCCTGATCGTGAGGAGAAATATTAGAGGATTACGCAGTTCTATTTAAGATTTTATAAAGATTACGATCCCCGCACAATATTGAAATCAAATATTAAATACTTATCGCTATTTTCCTTACCTTGATTATTCCTTTTTCAGGAACAAGAATTTAGTTGTTACACATCCACTAGCCAAAAAGCCCTTAAAAAACATGCCCTCTTCATCAGCACAATCAAATATGGCTTTGGCCAAGACTATTTTATCGACAGTAGGCTCGGTTGCTGCAACAACCATGTTGGTTCGTACGATAATCCACAACTACATTCCCCCGAAACTCCAAGCATATCTCTTCTTTGGACTCAAAAACATGTTCACCAAGTTCTCAAATCAGCTAACAATGGTGATTGACGAATTGGATGGCCTCATCAACAATGAAATCTATGAAGCTGCTGTGATCTACTTGGGCAACAAGCTGTCCCCTAACATCCATGGACTTAAAATCAGAAAGACTGAGAAGGAGAAAAATTTTCAACATCGCCATAGAATGTAATGAGGAGGTAATGGTTTGCGCACACGCACACACATATAGTGATAATTGAATGTTTATGGTATTTGTTATCATAAAAGATTTGATCCAAACTAAAAGTTATATTTGTCACGACCCTGGGTGAATAGAATAGCAGGTATAATGTGTCTCGCCCATAACCTGTCGCTGCAAACCCGCAACATCAGGTACACACAACCTGCCCCTGAGTAATAATGTTCCATCGGAGGTAAGTTCAAACAGGATTTTTTCCTTTTCAAGGGTTGTGTCTCTGTACCGTGCCAGAATAGGATCCTCAGACGCTGCTTAATCTCTTCTGCAATGGAGGATTCAGCCATACCTCAAACAGAAACCCCAACATCTCCCGAATTAGCCGAACGAATTCAAAGACTAGCCAGCTGATAAATATCGCGGACGATCGCTCTCCTCTCTGAAGGCATGTCCGCAAAAATACCAATCTGGGCTGTCATCATCAAATATCGCGGACGATCTCTCTCCTCTCTGAAGGCATGTCCGCAAAACTACCCACGGACTTGCGGCTACGTGCATCTGCCACAACATTAGCTTTCCCAGGATGGTAGAGAATATCAACATCATGATCCTCAGTAACTCTAACCACCTCCGCTGTCGCAAATTCAACTCCTTCTATTTAAAGATGTACTGAAGGCTCTTATGATCAGTATAAATATCAATGTGAACCCCATATAAATAATGTCTCCACATCTTCAAAGCATGAAAGCTCCAAATCGTGAGTAGGATAATTATTTTCATGTTTCCTGAGCTGCCGAGAAGCACAAGCTATCATCCTGCCGTGCTGCATCAAACACACACCCCAAACCAATACCAGAGGCATTAAAATAAATCACATACCCATCTGGACCCTCGGGAAGAGTCAGGACTGGGGTCGTAGTCAAATTCTCCTTCAGTAACTGGAAACTACACTCACAAGTATCAGACCACTGGAATTTCGTTCCCTTTTGAGTTAGCCTTGTCAAAGGAACTGAAATGGAAGCAAATTTCTCCATAAATCTTTGATAATAGCCAGCCAATCCCAGGAAGCTACGTACCTCTGTCGGCATCGTAGGCCTAGGCCAATTCTTTACGGCCTCAATCTTCTAGGAATTCACCCGAACGTCGTCAGCTCCTATAATATGCCTCAGAAATGCCACTGAAGACAGCCAGAATTCACATTTAGATAATTTAGCATACAATTTCAGGTGCCGAAGTGTGCCAAGCACCGTCCTCAGATAATCCGCGTGCTCCTCTTCTGATCGAGAATAAATCAGA
>DF364041.1:32210-48164 GCA_000787875.1 Solanum virginianum | reverse complement strand
AATCTTCGCTTGTATATCACACACTTGTACATGCATTCCGTTATCTTATAGCCATTCCCCATTCATGTGGGGGATTGTTGGGTTTTGATATTGATTGAATAGGAAATGATGGGATGGAAAGTGAAGGGAATGCAAAAGGTCCCTTTTGCTTTGGTTAAAGCATTTGTCCCACATATGAAAGAAAGAGGAAAAGAGAGGTGTATATATTAAATTATACCTACTCTAAGTGCTAAAAGAGTTGAGGGGGAAAGGACCCCTCGCGCCGTCGTCGTCGCCCGCTCGGTCGGCTCGGCTCGGCTACGGCTTCGGCTTCGACTTCGGTCAAATGATCTGATTGATTGATAATCCCTCCATTTTTCAACAGAAGGTTGCAATCTTTCTGAAAAGTTGCAAACCTTTCTCAAGTTCCTTTTCTTCTTTCCTGCAATTCTTAAAATTAATCCTGGGAGGAAAGATTCCAATACCTCGGGTACATTGAGGGGAATAATTTCCTTAAGGACATACTGTGCATTCAGTGGGCTCGATTTCTGTTTTTTTATAAATTTTTTTTACACTGTTCTTATTTCTTTTGGTAATACAGATTATTAACGATCTAACACCCTCTTCTGTTTGGGCTAGCATAAGTATGGACTTCATAGATGGGTTGCCAAGGTCAAAGGGCAAGACTACTATATTAGTTGTGGTTGGCATACTTACAAATTATGGGCATTTCCTCAGTGTTAGTCATCCTTACACAGTCACTTATGTAGCTCAGTTGTACCTGGATCAGGTCTATAAACTCCATGGAATGCCTGTAAACTTCATCAGTGGCAGGGACCCTATATTTATGAGCAAAGTCTCGCAGGAATTATTTGCAATGCAAGAGGTCACATTGAGCATTTCTACTGCTTACTATCCTCAAACAGATGGCTAAACAAAAGTGCCCGATAGAACAGTTGAGACCTATTTGAGATACTTTTGCTCTGATAGTTAGAAGGATTGGGCCAATTACTTGTCTCTAGCAGAGTGGTGGTATAACATCACCTTTCACTCTGCAGTCCAAATAACTCCTTTTGAGGCTCTTTATGGGCAATCACCACCTCTCCACATGTCCTATGTTCCTGGAGATTTTGCAGAGGAGGAGGTGGATAGAAGTTTGATTACTAGACAATTCAAGGTGGAGTTGCTCAAATTCCACATAGCCAGGGCTCAACAAAGAATGGTTTAGATGGCCAATCAACTTAGAACTGATTACAGTTTGAAAAAGGAGATTGGGTGTACCTTAAGATCCAACCTTACTGCAACTCACTATCTCCAGCCAGCCCTTTTCTAGGTTGTTAGTTAAGTATTATGGCCCTTATCAGGTTTTGCAAAGGATTGGTCTAGTTGTCTACAAGTTGTCTCTACCATCTCAAGTAGCTATCCATCATATATTTCATGTATCTCAACTGAAGCCTTGACATACAGTGCCAACAAGTTTTAATCACCCTCCAACAGTTGATGCAGCATCTCCTAATTGTGTGCAGCCTTGGGAAATTTTAGGAAGAAGGATGATAAAAGGTGGAAACAAGGTCATTCCTCAAGTCCTTGTTCACTGAGAACAAATGTCAAAAGAAGATGCAACCTGGGAAGACTATTCTACCATGAAGTTGAGATTTCCTCAGTTCCCTTTTAGGGACAATAAAGCTTTTTAAGGAATGGGGAATGATGTGAGAATGGATTTTGCAGCATAGAAGAGTAGTTGTAATTAGTCGTTAAGTTGGTTAGAAGAGCAATTAGGTGGTACTTTTATTATTTATCATATATGCCCTTATGTTTGAGCAATTTGGACACTTGGGGTTCACTACTGGACTGTTATCTTTTTTTGTGGGTTATTTAGTTGTGTACTAATCTTTTTTCCAAAAGTTATGCAGAGAAATGTTAGACTAATTATAGTATAGCTCTACTTTACAATTTCTTTAAATCCTCTTTCTTCTTTTTCTTAGATAGTACTATTTCATTGCCTATCCTTTATCTTACTTGCATCAGCTCCTCCCCCCGTCCTCATGATTTGATATCATGGCTAAACAAGCCCTTAAAGTTTGCACACATAATGTTGTGCTCTGGAATATAGAAATAAGCATGTTCTTCAACTGTGAAATTTAATTGACAAATAGTACTGAAATATAACTTTTGAGGTTATATTTCGAATCTTCCATTTCATTACCTTAATGAATTACAGCAAACATGAAGAGCCTATGTATGTGTTTGAACCTATGTACAAACTATGCAGTACTGGAAAAAGGATAAAAAGGAAAAAAGCAGCAACAGAAAACCAGCTGATAGTTCATGTAAGTTTGTTCTCAAATTTTTGTTGTTCTGAAGGAGGAACGTTATGAAAGAAGAGGCAAATTGCTGAGATATCATCCATGGGAACCCCCCTTCGTTTGCGTTTCCACGCACAAATGGCACTTTCCACCAGCCTCTTAGCTGCTTCTTCCCTTTCTCCTGTTGAAGAAACTATCTCCACTGCTTCTTCATTTGACATCACATCCCAAACCTAATCAATATCAACAATGAATGACTTAGGCATGCGTTTCAAAAAGAAAAAGCATGAAACTCTTGGCCTTTCATGTGGTCTTAAACATACCAGACACTTCTATGGCTATAAACAACACGTAAAATATAAATTTTCAAGTTAAATTTAGAACTGCGTACACTCTATCCTCCCCAGACCCTACTTGTGGGATTTCACTGGGTATGTTGTTGTAAATTAAAGGGAGAGAGAGTGTCAACGGGAATACATACCCCATCCGTTGCCAAGATGGCAAACTGATCTCTATGAGTTATGCTTCTGGATGTCAATTCTGGTTCAGAAATAAGGCCAAAGTCCTTTATGTAGTAATCACCAAAGGCTCTTGATATTGCTAATCCAGGTCCTTCAACTGTGGGCATCCATACTCTATACACTCCTGGCTCATCCTCACATGACAACACCCTGCCTCTTGACTGCATTATTCGCTCGCTTTCCCCTGTAATCGTTTACATATTTAGTCTTCTCAAAAAATGCTCATGAAACTCTATATTATGTAAAACACTGAAGAGGACTTAACGAGGCAAGTTGGGTTTGAGGTCAACGGTGAGCTGAACTGATACCAATCTACCATCATCATCTTTTGTTGCCAATACAGCTCGAGAATCTCCAACGTTTGCTACTACCAGCAGATCACCCTGAAGTACCAAGTTTCAGACAGGAGAAACAAAATTTTAGTCACTGATACATGTACCGTATATTTAAGCAATCTGACTGCCTTACTACTTCACAAGATAAATATGATGTAGTTTAAACGATGATTATGCCCTCCTGATTCTAAATGAGAGAGTTGAAATGAGAAATTGAAGTGAATGTCAATTTTTCTTCTGTCCTGATAATCATAGAGTAGTCTAACTTGTAATATGTGTAGACTTTACCTGTCTAACAAGTGTTAAAGATGTCGTACCACTGTAGAAAGAGTCAGCATACTGCTCGAGCTCTTGATCGATGATGGAACAAGTATCAAAGTAGGACTGATTCCAAATGTCAAACTGGAAACATCTTCTATCCATTGATATCCCATCAGTATCATCTATGGCGTAGGCAACCCGTTTCTGCCAATTATGAAGCAAAGCTGGTGGCATCAGTTTTCTGACTCTTTTAGCAACAAGATGACCCCAAGGACCATGCCCATCAAACACCCCACAGAAAATCATATCATCTTGGCATCCAAAGTCCTAAAAATCAAACTTTTTACATATCAATAACTTCAGATACATGATCAATGGCATAGAAAGATGAGACTTAATTTTCGTATTTACCTCCCACACAACAAATCTATCCTGATTGATACCTTTCTTCCCTCCTTTGGAGAAAACAACAGCCAAATTGTGAGAGGCACCAGCTACACAGCCAGATGACGTTAACATCATCTCGTTCTTTTTAGCTTCCTTAGCCAGTGCAACCGCAGTTTCCCTTCCGACATGATCATGTTTACTTTTCTTTCCATTTCTATTTGCTATAGATTTCGTAAAGCCAGTGAAAATAGAAGAGAACTGCACCATCTTTTTGCTCCTAAGTGTCCAAACAAGATTAGGAGTAAGATACAAAAATCTGTAAATTTGAATTAACATTTCTATGACTTGCCATATATCTCAAAGGTAAAATGAAAAATTAAAAGCCGTATCATTTTAACTTTGGTGTGCACACTTAAACTTATATAAAGATAAACAAGTATACACACGTATAAAAACGTACTGAGAGAGAGTTGAGTATAGTATTTTTGATCGATAGCTCTGTGTTTAGATTACGAAATCCTGGCAAGTGCACGTCACCATCAGAGCTCCGGTGAAACTCCGGCGACAAAAGATGATCGGAGAAGCTTCAACCAATTTATCTTCCATTCTTAAGACTCTTTATTCATCCTGAGTTGCAATTATATATGCATCACCAACATTTGAAACGCCTAAATTACTGAACAGCCCTTTCAAATCTACAATACTACAATAGCCGTCGGGGTACTTTGGTCAAATTCATTTTACTTTTGACCTTTTATTTTTTATTTTTTTCCTTTCTTGTCTTGTTTTGTTTATTATAATTTTGGGTCCAGCCAATTGTGCAGGAGCATATAGTTTAAGATTTCAAATTAATATTGGCCATGCATTGTAATGTAGTTGCTTAGGAATAACCAAAAATAACCTTAAACTAATGAACATAAAATTTGACCCACAGATATCAAATTAATTAATCGGCATGAAAATTAAATATAGTATTTTTATGGTTCTAAATAGATGAAATTTAGTACGCAGTAGTAGTTGATGTGAATATTTTAATTATTCCTTAGATTAGTAAACATTATCGTTCTACATAAACAAACATTAAAGATTCTCATTAAATAATCCTAGGTGCTAATTGACGTTTTCAATATATACTCTAATTGGTTTGGCGGTTCATTAAACCTTAATCTATCTTCATTCTAAATGATTTGTCTCATCAATGCTTTTGTTTTCTTCTGGTCCTTATATGTTACTCTCTCCGTTCATCTTTACTTGTCTTCTATGCTATTTTGAGATGTCCAATAATATTTATCTACTTTATAAAATCAAGAGATAATTTTAAACTTAGTTTCTAATTTGTCATTAATTATAGTTATTTTTCTATTTTATTTTTTAAAATATTATATTTATTATATTAAAAGGGTGATTTAGTAAAATTACTTGTATCATTTACTACTTTTTAATCCTCGTGTCAAGTCAACAGGAAACAAGTAAAGATGGACGGAAAAAGTACTTCATTGTTCACTTGTGACTTATTTCTAAAGTAACTTTTTATTTTTACTACATCTAGGTGTCATGTAAATTAACAATAATTGTTCCAAAACAATTATCAATCTAAAATTAAGAGATAATTAATTATTTTTTTCAACTTTGTCATTGGCATTAATTATTCAAGAATAAAAAGGCATATAAATAGATAGAAGTTTAACTATTTATAAAATACTCCCTCTATCCTATTTTAATTGAATTTGTGAGGTAATGCGCACATATTAAAAAAAACATTCAAAGACAAAATTTAGACTATACTTTCCACTATTGCCCTTTGTAAAATCATAAATATGTAGTGTAATTTATCTCCTAAAAAATATAAAAGTTCAATAAATGAAACGACTAATTTGGAAAAAGTTTCAAACATTCACCTTGAACATCGAACAATTCAAATATTTTGAACATTGAAAAAAAAACTCAAAAATCAATTGATTTGAGACGGGGGGAGTATATATTAGTCAAACAACACTTCTAATTAAATTTTTTCTCAAGGATTATGCCAAACCTTATCATGATAACTAAAATAGGGAGGAGGGAGACTTTATCACTATTGATATATCAATAAAAAATACTCTAGCCGTCGCATTTTATTTGTCACATATACTAAAAATAGTTGTCCTAAAATAGTTGTCAATTTAGATAATCAAGAGAGAATTAATTTTCTTTTTTCAATTTTACTCTTAGCATTAATTATTCCAGAATCAAGGGGTACTTATATAGATAAAAGTTTAATTATTTATATGGGATATATTAATCAAACAACACTTCTAATTAATTTTTTTTTAAGAATTGTGTCAAACGTTATCATGACAAATAAAATAGGATAGGGGGAGTAATTATTTTTTTTCATATCTTACTATTAGCATTAAATGCTATACAGTCCGTCCATTTTTACTTATCCACTATAATTTTGGGATATCTAACAATAATTGTTCAATTTATTAAATCAACAAATAATTTATCATTTTGTGTCCATTTTCCCTTGTCACTAAATAATATTTATTTTTCAATATTTAGATGATTTATATTTAATAAGGTGATTTGATAAAGTTATCTCAATCATTTATTATTTTTTAATTCATGTGTCAAGTTAATACTAAACAACTTATTTTTCAAAATCTCATATTGAACATTAATTAATAAAAATATTGTGATATTTTCTTGTATTAATAATTATTTTCTTAATGTAAATGTCAAATCAAACAGGGGAACAAACTGACAAATTCTAAACAGGTGGTGTTTTGATTAAAGATAAACTGAAAAAGTTTTTTCTTTAATTTTTTTGTTTTCTTTAATCTATTGCAGTATTATACTTTTTCCGTCTTATTTAATTTAAATTTGTGAGATAATATATATATATATTTTATTTAAAGATAAATTTTATATCATACTTTTCACTATTGCTTTTTGTAAAATTATAAATATATAATATAATTTATCTCCTATAAAATATAAAACTTCAATAAATAAAAGGAAAATTATCAAAAAAGGTTTCAAATATTTATCTTGAACTTTGAACAATTCAAATATTTTGAACATTAAAAAAAATATCAAAAATTCAATTAATTTAAGATAGAGGAAGCTGTCTCAATTTATGTGACATCATTTAATATGATAAAAAGTTAAAAAGATTTGTGAAATTTATGATCTGAAATACTCTTTGATTATTTATATGACAATAAATTATTTTATTAATGATAAATAAAAAAATTTAAAATTAAATGTAACGACTTTGGTATTGCCTCTATTTTCTTACCTAAATTCTTAACAAAGCTCTTCCTTCAAGTTGCTTATCTGAAACTTATAAATAATTCCATTAAAAGAAGTCAGCAATCATGAAATGAAAAGCAAGTCAACCTCCAAAATAGACCCTTGCTGATATTTTTTGGGGGCGAGGGGGGTGGGGAGTAAGGAGAATGATGAGTGACTAGGGTGAAATTCAGTCGAATTCAGTAATTTTTGTCTAAGTTTTAAATAAATATTTAAATTTTGAAATTATTATTCTAAAATTTGAAAATCATAAAATTCAAATTCTTTGATCCACGTTGGATGGAAGAGTTGTAGTCTAATCCAAATAATTAGAGAGGTGAATGAGCAAGTTTGGCAAATGCATGTGGCATGTTTTTGACAAGTAGAATGAGAGGGAGCTAGAGAAGAGTGATAGGTCCAAGGATACAATATTATTGAGGGACCAAAAAGGGCAAGTAATTGCTATATTCCAATATAGAAATGATGAACGTGAGAACATATATAGCTGTATGGAGAAGCCAAGAGCCAATTGATCTAGTATGTCCTATATTTGATCAATTAAGAGGCCTATGTAAAGTGTTATTTGCACCTTTATTGTACATAATGTAGCTACTCCACTTTGCAGAGCAGTTTAAATGTCCCTCTCAAATATAATTGATGTCATAAGGTGCATTCCTTTCCTGTATCACACCAAAAGTACCTCCCCTCAAATTATTTGTGCTTTTAGCTCACCATTCGATTCTATGGAAATCAGTAATATTTTCACTTATCATTCACATGATAAAAGTTTTAGTATCCATCCAATAGAGGTTATAATTTGTCCGAGGAGCAGGGTTTGGGATGATTGGCTTGGCTAGAGTCTTATTAGGAGCCCTAGCCATGCGAGTTTGACCATTTTCACATTTAAGATTGAATTCTAAGTAAGAACAAAAGAAAAAAAAGGAATTGGAGAGAGATAACTAAATAGGATATGAAGCAACTTTAGTTTATCAAGAACTTAACTTTAAACACGAAGATGTGGAGGTACGTATTAGGGTACAAGGTTAGTAGCTAGTGTGGTGTTGTCTTGCTTAGGGTAGTTGATGTTTGCCATTACCCTAATTGTATTATTTTACTTCTTGTTTGATATTCATCATTATTTATTATTGTTTTCAATAATATATCCTGGTACTATATATTCATTGTGTTTTATTATTGCACTATTTGTTATTTCTTTCACTAGATTTTGCACTATTTTCTTGAAACTTGCTATATTTTCTCCGTTGTATTTTGGATTATTGCATTTGAGCTAAGAGTCTTTCGAAAACTACCTCTCTATCTCATGGAAGTAGTGGTAAGACCTGAGCATGTTTTATCATTTTCAAACCCCACTTATGAAATTTCACTGAATATACTATTGTTGTTTATCATTTACAAAATGAATAGAAGAAAATAATCTTTTCAAATCACGGGAAAAAAAAAATTATTGCATACAATGTTATTTCTGGATCAATTGTTCCCAAGATCTATAGATAGTATTGAACTCTTCAGCTGGATTTGGATTTGCCCAGACATCTACCACCTAAATTATTATAGTGTTTTGGATTTTAAACAGGTGAAATCAATAGTTTAAAAGAATAAGAGTCTAAAATGTCTTTGAACTATTGAAAATAGTACAAAAAATATCATTTATCCATATATTGGATTTAAAATTTCTCTGTCATCCACCTTTGGATCAAAAAATGTCATTCATCACTTTTTTTGGCTCACTTATATCCTTGGAACTAACAACCCTCTATTTTTTTTCTTTTTTAAATATTTATTATGTTTACGTTTTTATGGATTAAAGTAAACTCCAATCCTCAATTCTTTTTCTTACAAAAAAAGAATCTTATAATTTTATTTTTATTTTTTAAAGTTTGTTTTGGAGTTGCAAAGAAAGATATTATTTTGGTTTGAAAAAAATATGTGAAAAATCTAATTTAAAAAAAAAACTAGTAGTTTTTCTGTAGGTTTTTTTTTTAAAAAAAAAAATTTAAAGCCATAAAGAAGGTATAGTTTTCGTTATTTTTTATTATAACATGAAAAAAAAAAACTTACTCTTTCCATAAAGAAGGTATAGTTTTCGTTATTTTTTATTATAACATGAAAAAAAAAACTTACTCTTTGGATAAATTAAAATTTTATTTTCTCATTAACTTTATATATTTTAAAAAAGTTCTTTTTTACAAAGCTAAATCGGTTAATTATTTTAATAAATCACTTTGATCCTTAAACAGATACATTATTTTGGTTTGGATAAATTATGGAAAGAAATCTAATAGAGATGGAGATTTATTTTATTCTATAAGAAAATGAAATATAATAAATATTTAAAAAATAAAAAGAAAAAAAGTTGTTAATTTCAAGGGTATAAGTGAGTCAAAAAAGTTAATGAAGAACATATTTGGGCCTAAAGGTGAATGATAGGAACATTTTAGGCTCAATATGTGGATGAACCATATTTTTGTACCATTTAATAGTCTAAGAACATTTTAGACCCTTTTTCCGTAGTTTAAAAGAGATCTTAGCATGCCGAGATATTAAAATTCATTCACCTATTTACAAGGAAGAAAAAATGATTTAATAACACAAAAGAAACGATCACGTTTTGCTCAATGGAAAAAAGTGATATTCAGAGTCCAACAATTATTGAAAAAGGAAGTGGCCGAAAAGAAAGGTATAAAGACTTGTCCATTTTGATTTGGAAAAAACATGTTTGTTGGACATAGAGGACCCAAAACCACCAGTACCCTCTTGTGCAAATACTACTACTTCCAACATCATCCGGGGGCATGCAAGTAGAGGGGGAGTGGGGGTCGAGGCGGTGTACCGGATGGGTTTTGAGCTAGCAAGGTGGGACAAATTTAGAACTATGCAAGTGCAAGGCGAAATGAAGTAGTTATTTTTAAAACTAATGCAGGGTAGGGTAGATTGCGAACTTAAAAATTCAAATAAGAATTCGAAGAAATTAAATTTTTGTAATTTGTAAAAATCAACGATATAAACTTTTTATATTAAATACTGACTTTAACTTTATTTTTTTCTAAAATTTAAACTAGATGTGTCCGGTAAATTGTTAGTTGTTAAAATGTTAATTAGAAACTTTTAAGTAACGATTAAGAAACAATTGTTAAAATGTCAACTAAAAATAGTTAATTAGTTGTTGAGACCTTAATTAGCGGAAAAAAAAAACTAAATTCAATTAAAAAATAAAAAAACTTTAAAATTTAAGCAGGGCGGGTTTATGCGGGCGGGGCGGGGCGGGGCGGTTTAAAAAATTTGCGGGTTGAGCTCAACCCGCCCCGCGCCCGCCCCATTGTCATCCCTACATGCAAGCCTTTCAACAAGAGCTAACAAGGAAGACAGCATTTTGCAAATTGTACAATAAGGCTTCTACTCCAACCATGAATATGATAGGAATGGTCTATACAAAGTGATATCTAGCTACTTACTTTTCGAAAATATTCAATGATAAATCCTTTACTAAGGTTTCTAACTACTAGCTTGAAAATCTCTCAAGAGCTGCAGAGATTGACGATACAGATTGAGATCCATTCCATCAATATTTCGTCCAACTCGTGCCTTCAGAATTGCCTGTAATCAGAAATCAATTTGTGTATCACATATCATAACAGCCCTGGCCACAGTAGCTGATGCCTGATGCTCCTCTAACGGTTTAAGGGCAAAAGCCAACAACTTATCAGCTTATATAAACAGACACTAAAACAACAATGTCAATAGTGATCTAATTGTCAAGTCATATTCTATAATTTCGGTTATTTCTTTTAGGACTGAGAAGTCCATCTGGAGTCCACCCTTTGGGCCAACCTAGCCTTCAAAACTCAGGGATGATGGATCCATCCCTCTACCCTTCTCCACTTAAATAATGGACTTAGTTTGCTTTGTGCAGGGCTCAAACTTGTGACCTAAGACACAATTTCCTCAACTTTTGCTGAATTTCTAGGTGCATCACAAATATATTTTTGATTTTATCATGTAATAGCACCATTTTTAAATTCAAGTTTTCTGCTCATTTTTCTTGGGGATGAGAAGTGGATAGTAGGTAGATATTAGAATGCTGTAATATGAAGACCAAAGGCGCGTTACACACCATAAGCAAGCAAAGCAGCTTGTGCCACAATATGAAGATTCAAGTTACCATACCTCATGATTGGGTTCAAGAAGCAGTTCTCCAATAAACTGGAAGATGGAACCAATGCGCAGATTGATATTCAAGTGTTGTGTGTCAACTTTTAATGATGCATTTTTATCAACAATCACAGCCACAGCAGTCTCTACATCATAATCTTGGAGCCTAGAGGGAACACAAAGAATAGTCCAGTCTTAAGTTTCAAATTTCCTCCCTTAGATTGATGAGTAAGTACTTGAACCAACTGATGGAAACCAATAACAACAACATACCCAGTGGAATCCCACACGTAGGGTCTAGACTTACTGCTACCTCGTAACAAGGTAGAGAGCCAAAGTATGATATATGCACATTCATTTCATCAGTGACAATTACTTTTTTGCAGACAAGTTCCATAGGTAACAATAATTTAAGGAGACAAATTAAGTTGAAATGGGGTTTGTTTAGTCTCCAAGCTTGTTATGAACAAGTATTACCCTAAACGGCCGGACTAAAGAGTAACCCTGTACCTGCCGCAAGAATTATGAAGACTAACATTTCATAATCACAAGTATACCACACATATAATATTCTCTTCAAACTCAACTAAACAATGAGGTCAAATTACGCAGAAACTATTTCAAATTTAGACAAAATTTCGCTTGCTCATTATTCTCATGAACAACATACACTTCCCAATTCAAATGTATTGGTGGTTATAGATAAATAGATTACAGCAGATGAGAAAAAGCCAAAGGCAGGAAAACAAAGTTATCAGATTTGAACCAAATATTATCAAAAAGTGATAACTCACTTTCCAGTTACACGAAGAGAAATCCCGTGCTTAAAGTATTGTGAAGATGGAACCAGCTCTTCTAAATTAACCAAAGCACCAGAAGATATTGTGGCCATTGAAAGAACCGGAAGAAGATGTCAGATTCACGCGCCGCAACTTTCCGCAGGGGTTTTTCTTTTCTCCCCTAAACACTCTTCAACTCGCCATTAATTTTAATTTTAGCAATAATTTCAAAGACATCCTTCTGGTTTTGCTTTATTACAATCACCTCCTCTAAGGTCTACGATATTATAATTACTTTCCTTTATTTTAATTTTTATAATCATTCATTAAATCTATTAAAATAAATTAATTACAATTTGACAAGTTTGCCCTTTTATATTAATTAGACACAGGAGTGCGCAATATGTATTTTGTTAAGGATCGGATAGTTATCTTTTGAGTTTCTTTTATAAAATATTTATTGCGTTTAAATATATTTTGTATTTGTTACCTAGGTATATTATTTTAGAAAAATATTTATCATGTATAGCAATTATATTATAGATTAAAAGTGAATTACATATATATAATATATATGCATTATAAATGTACTAAAATTTATTATATTATTTTGGTTAAAAAAATGTGTATGTGTTACAAATGAATTATGCATGTAATATTTGTCATGATCCAAGCTTTGGTCCTAGTCATAACATGGCAAATGAGGAACCCAAAAGTAACTCACCCAAGCCTCTTAACATTCATTAAACATTCATAGATAATTAAACATCATAATGCGGAATTAAAAGTGGGAAAAGGGACTAAAATGTCATGACCCAAGCCTAAGGGCTAGACGGGACACAGCGCATGGGGAACCTGAAGGGACCCCAAGTAAGCCTCTTAACATATCATTACACATCATTGGTCGCGAAAGTAATAAAACAACAACAAGAGTATAAAGTAAGGATAAGGGACTAAGGAAACTTTTCCATATCATAAAACATTAAAGAGTCAAGAGAGAGACAATCTCATAGCATCATTGCATAACTTGTCCAACAACACCTCTACACGTAGAACTTAGCGGGGGCCAAGATAAGCAACCGAGCTCACCCTCATAGTCAAAGCATACAAAATAAAGGAAAGAGAGTCTCTGCATAACATAAGATCAAAAGACATCGTCCTCGGAGTTGAGGACTCACCAACTAGCTTGAGAGAGATCGTACTAGCCATGTGGGGGGTGAAGGATGATCAAGCGAGGCTCCGGTTCCTACATGGTAACATCATGTAGGCATAGAGTATGCGTTAGTACATTTGAATGTACTAAGTATGTAGGATGCAATGCAACAAGAGATAAGGAATATAATCGAAATGCATAAACATAGGCGATGAATAAGCATATGCCAATATGGCATGCATGGATGATGCTTAGAGTAAATCAAGCTTACATAGAACATAATACGTGTGTAAGAAGTGACCATCAATATAGAGTATCCAAGGCCTACCACCTACTTGGGAGGCGATTGAGGTACAAATCCCTCAATGTGGTTATTGAGGTACATACCCCCAACATGGTAGCACAGGCCTACTACCTCCCGAGCGAGGCAATCGAGGTACAAACCCCTCAATGTGGTTATTGAGGTACATACCCTCCAATAATAATAGCACGGGTCTACTACCTCCCCAGCGAGGCAGTCGAGGTACCAACCCTTCAATATGATTACCCAAGCCTACTACCTCTCGAGAGAGGTAATTGAGGTACCAACCCCTCAATGGTGTTACCCGAACCTACAACCCCCCGAGCGAGGCTTGGTCAACTCACAACACTATAGAGGAAAATGATAATATATGCATTCCTTTCATCATCATAAAGTCATTCAAATCATAAGACATGCTTTAGACCTTCAATAACTCAAGAATTCATAACTGGACATTTTATCAAGCACTTGACGAGTGCGTAATGCTAGTGTAAAATCATGCAATTCAAGAGTGAAATCATGCAAGAAAATTCAATGGAAAACCACCCACAAACACTTGATAATTCCATCATGCAATATACATCAAAACCCTTCATCAAATCTTAGGATAGATCCAAGATCCATAGCTCAAAACATACTTAAACAGTCACACTTTTATGAAACCTCAACATAGTTCATAGTCAAATTTATAGTAAGTAAAACTCATAAGTAAATCAACTTAGAAACATGAGATTTAGGTAAAAAGTAAACTTGGGCACCTTGGATGAAAGGACCCAATGGTTGAAATTCGTATACCTTGACTTAGAGAATCCTTTATGAAGATTGGGAATGGAGACTTGAAGCTTGAGTGAAATCCTTAAGATCCGGATAAGTTTTGAGACTTCAAATTTAGGGTGAAATATTTGTCTAAGTGTCTGAGAGAGTATTGGGGAACGTCTTGTATGATATGAAGGTGAAATATCACTAAATATAAGTATTTTCACACATTGAAAGAGTTAGGCGCAAGATCCAAAAGCCCTGAACCGAGATAAAAATCACTGGCAACAAAATACACAGATCTGCATTTTGTCAGTAACGCGGACATATCGCAGAGGCAAATTTTACACTGGTCCGCGATGGCTGCGCATCGCGGTACCATCGTTGATCGCCACTATTTTACTCAAATTTGGAAAAATCAAATTTTGCTACGGTTGCTCTATATCACGATCCAAGCCTAGGGCCTAGATATGACGGGCGAATGGAAAACCCGAAGGAACCCCAAACAAGCCTTATAGCATATCATTACACATCCTTGGTCGCGAAAGCAATTAAAATGACATTAAATGATAAGTTTAAACAAGGAAAAATTGGGACTAAGGGAATATCGTTCATATCATAAGCAACAAGAGTCAATAGAGTCATGACTCATAATATAGATACACCATATGTCCAACAACACCTCTACTATATAAATATAAGAGTAGGGGCCAAAACAAAGCAATCGGGCTCACCCTCATAGTCAAAACATCATCAAAAGAGAGAAAGTCTTAATTCAAAGCAATAGATCATAAGTAATGTCCTCGGTATAGAGGACTCACCAACAAGTGTGAGTGAAGTCGTACTAGCCACGTGGAGAAGGATGCTCAAGAGGGACTCTGATTCCTACATAGCCACCACCACCACTTTCGAATCTTAGATTATAGGATGGACTAGCCATGTGGAGGGGGAGGATGATCAACTTGAGCACCGATTTCTACATGATGATATCATGTAGGCAAGAGTATGCGTTAGTACATTTGAATGTACTAAGTATGTGGTATGTAATGCAACAAGAGATAGGCATCATAATCAAAATACATAATAATAACCAATAGGCAGCATAATGACAATATGGCATGCATAACCAACTCTTAAGTAAGTCATGCTTTGCAAATCGGTCATCTTACATAGATCATAATATAAGTGTGTAAAGAAGCCTCAACCAATATAACATAAGACCTTTTGGAGCCACCTTCCTTACGGGAGCCCGTCCCCTTTCGGGTTAAGTGACCTTTCTTACGAGAGCACATCTCTTTTCGGATTAAGTGACCCTCCTTACGGGAGCCCATACCTTTTCGAATTAAGTGACCTTCCTTATGGGATCCTTTACCCTTTTGAATTAAGTGGCCTTCCTTACGGGAGCCCATCTCTTTTTGGATTAAGTGGCCTTCTTTATGGGAGTCCGTCCCTTTTCGGATTAAGTGACCTTCCTTACGGGATCCCAAAAGCTACAGGTGCATTCGTCAATCTAAAGAACATGACCAAGAACTTAAAATGGCTATACCTAGTCCTAAAGGCTGTCTTTGATATATTATGTTCTTGCACTTTCCCTTTTCGAATTAAGCATTTCATAGAACTAGCTCATCAAACCATTACATTTACAAGAGATAAGGAATATAATCGAAATGCATAAACATAGGCGATGAATAAGCATATGCCAATATGGCATATAAGCAAGCAAAGCAGCT